>JBBPCY010042173.1:0-13492 GCA_037974405.1 Brachyalestes nurse
TCGGTTTTCGGCCAAGTTTTTCCTCATTTTCGGTTTTCGGTTTCGGTCCAAAAAAATCATTTCGGTGCATCCCTAAATACAATAGACTAAAGACTACCAAAGAGAGAAGCAAAACAGTGCAGATGTACTGAGGAAGGACTACTGTGCAGATCACTTCAGAGGACTACCACTGACAACACTGAGGTACCCTCAGTGAGGAGGGTACTATCTCCACATTGTGCTGCTTCACTGGCTGTCCACTGCTTCACTTGGGTGAATGGGTTAAATGCAGAGAGAGAACGTCATTCTGTTCACACTGTGTGAAGTGGTAAGGGGCCACTTTACTTGTTCTGTAAGTTTTTGTGGCCCACGACTTCCCAGCTGAGCTGAATATTTTCACTTTACAATAATAGCACTAACAGTTGACTAACAGTAGCATGCTGGAATTCACTGAGCTTTTCAGTAGGATCCATTCTACTGCCAATATTTGTCTATGGTTGTGTGGGTGATAAACCTTTAGGTTCTGTTACGTTTTTCAAACCTATCACAGTGTTTAACTGAGCTGTTCTCATACTTATTATTTTTGACAGTTTTTAAAGATCCCTAGTGTCTATCTGATGCTACAATCAAGCAATCCCCAATTCTAAAATAAGGGAACTTCTCAATTGAGGGAATATCTAAATTCTTACAAAAAGAGTTTACAATCTAAACGTTGGGTTTACTTTGTAGTAGTTTACCTGTTACCTTCAAATGACATGGGAATTGCAGAGCGGTCAGAGTCTCGGCTTCCAGATGAAGGTTACTGGACCCAGAAGTAATGATGAAGGTGCAGAAATTCATGCGGCTGGGAAATTGGTTAGCAGACGTTCGGAACCAGGCCTGGGAAAGGGAGATGCAGCAGGGCATTAGGGTAGGAGAAACCGTGTCAGGGAGAGAACCAGAGACGTGAAGAGACATTTGTAGCATTTTTTTTGTAGGACCAGCATCTTCTCTAGGTCACAAGGAAGCACAACTGGGATTCAAAGTTGACAGGTTGGTACATTGCCCCCCGGCTATTAACGGACAACAAGAACCACCTTAGCGTGAAAACAATTCCAAATTGCATGAAAGATTTTAACATATAATGTCCTGACTACTAATAAAGGCAGAGACCCCAGTACAGCACAGGATATTCTTCTTGACTATTGTAGCAGATGCCAGAACAGGACTTGAGTGAACCTGTCAAGAATGTCAAGAATCTGCATAGTATCCTAAGAGCTTACAGCTCACTGATTCAAAAGCTTTTTGCGTGACACATAGTAAGCATTTTCTTCGCTCTGATGGTGTGGGCATAATTTATTTGACAGTTCTCTGTGTTACATAAATTCTATGGGGAGAAATTGACAAATTTATCTCTTTTCTAAATGTAGTCAGACAAGACATACTTGGTGTACAAATATTCCTATGAAACTAATGTAGCTAACAAGTACTGAGAGTTAATTCCCCATCAAGAAGCACTAATGTTTTATTCATGACACACCAGTACAGCTACAGGAGGGACTGGGCCCCCTTGCCATGTCCTCCACCTCCCCAGGTTTCTGACATCTGAAAAATGTTCTCTGTTATCTGTTATCAGTTTAAAAGTTATGATTGCAAAATATATGATCGTAATTTAAGTAATCATATAATCCTAAAGTAAATCATGGAAACTACCAAGGTCTTTGATTATCATCCCCTTTTGGCATCACAATGGGAGCATTTACATGCCATTGTCACTTAAGTACTGTCACTAATTGTTTAATGTAGTGTAGGACAGCATGTTTTTAACATCTGCATGAAACACAGCATTCCTCTTCACAAATATCCCTGCAGATAATGGGAAACTAGCCAGGCTGTGCATTGTCCTAACATAGGTTACTGTGTACCTATCTGGCAGGTGTAGAAATTAACCTTGATAATGCCAAGTCACCAATACTTAAATAAATGTAAAATAATGAGAGAATCACAGTCCCTAACCTTTCACCCCATAAATCAATATGTTTACTGTAAACTCTTTAAATTATGGATGTGGCTTACAATGTGATAAACTTTGTTATATAATGATGGGTTTCAAGTTTGAACTGCTATGCACTGAAACTAGGGAGGTTGTACATTTTAAGAACATAAAATTATCCAAAAATAACACACTGAATATTAACATATCAGGTCAATGGCTAGGTTATCTGTAATTACAGAAAGAACATACAAATATCGCTGTTAACAAGTTATGAGCAAGTTAGCACATCAATTTGCACAGTAAATCTTTGGTTAAACTTAGTATGTAACAACACCAGCAACTCAAACTGTAACATGAAGCTGTCAACGCTACATTACTATCACCCTGAACAAAGCTAGGGCTTTTTTGGTGGGAATTTTGTTGAGACTGCCTGTCTTATTACGTCAGTTTAATGTGTTGCTAGCATGTAGCAATATTCACAATTTGGCTCCATAGTGACCTTGTATTTAGACTCTTTAATGACATTGCATTTAGAGGATCCAGTCATTTTTGGGAGCAGCATGTGTGTGGGATGAAACACGTGGACTTTGAAACACTTTTGCTTACCGCAGGGCTCTATAGTGGCAATTAAAAAAGGGTTGTTTGTTGTTCAGCATTCCCACAGAGAACTTAGACCCAGAGTTCCTTATTGGGACATTACACTGACTACAAAGTAATGACACAGCTTCAGAGGTCTTTTCCAGTAACCAAAAAAAAGTTATTTTAACAGAGCAGTCTCATTCTGTGCTCCGCCGGCCTTAAAATTCTCTCTACAAGGATCGAAATTCAAAAACCTTCGCTTGGTGCCAGAAAAAACCGACACAGCAGATGGTTTTCAGCGCCGACTTCAACTCCCCTGAGTCCTCTCCCCTTAACCCTACTAATGGCACCCTGCGCAAACTGAGGGAACAGGGCCTGCTTTAATTAAACAGTGTTAATTGTGGGAGTTTGACGCCACTCTCCTCCATTATGTACTGCACAGCTGGCAGCTGCCAGTTCCCTGGAGACGCTGTTCCTCTTTCTCTACAGCTCGGTTGGCCAGTGCCGTGAAATAATAGAAGCCCCAGCGGAGAAATGCCTCTTCTGTCCTCTGTCTCTCCAAACTAACTCACTGTGGCACTTGGCAGCCACGGTGCAAGACAGCAAACTCCTATTCTATTGAAACAGAGAAAGGGGGGAAAAAAATCAATGCCCTTCCCCAGCATGGAGATTGCTTGGGCAAAGCCAGAGTACTGCAATGTCCTTATTTCTAATTCACAAAAACAGCAAAGCATAGAGTGAGAGAAAAAAAAAATTAGTGTGGTTTTATCCATGCTGTCTACACCGGTCAACTTGTAGAACTTGAAACATTTATATGAACCCAACAGGACCTGACTGCTCACGCCTCTTCCTGAATATATGTGCAGGTTTTTTAGTTCGTTTTGAGTCATTCTTCTCCCTCACTTTCATTACAATAAAACAGTTTTCAATCCAGCATGCTGGAGTCACACACTCCTGTAGTGGACAGGATTTAGCACCAGACTCCACAAGCCCAAGCTTTGTGGATTAAATTGGTATGCAGGAAATAAAGCAGTGGATAGATTCAGGAGAGGACAGTTTAATGCAGCCAAAAGGATATCTATATTTCATTCTATTATGAAATATAAACAGTACTTATTTATATTTCATGGTCTATGCGTAATATTCGAGTTTAAGAATTAAACAGGTGATGGATAACATCTTGCAATATCAGCACCACATGGTATGAGGGCAGGGCATAAAAAGTCTATAAAAATAAAAAGACACAGGATGAGATGGAAACTCACTGACAGTGTGCTTACTCATGGAATGTCTGGATGGTCCTTGAAACTTAGCTGTTTCTAAAGAAGCTGTTCTCAAACTGCTGACAAAGTCACAAAGTCCATGTCCAGTGGTAGTGAGCAGTTCACTGCCAGTCCAAAAATGTGGTAGACCTGTTCCTTCAGCTTTTCTTCTGAAAATGAAGCGTATTCATATCAAGTCTGTTCCACTTTTGCTGCAGTTACAGCCTCTGCTAGATGTTGGACCACTGCTATGAAGATTTGTTTGCATTCTGTAACATTAGTACTATATTAGAACATTAGTACTATACTTCAGGTTCTGACGTTGGGTGATTCATTCAACATCAGAAACTCCACTCTTACATACTTGGCGTTGGATCTGATGACCTTAGGCTCATGTGTAGCTGCACCAGAGCATCCCTTTCTATTGGCAATGTTGTGTGTGTACAATTTATATGTATCAGCAATGGGTGCACCTTACAGATTACTCATTAGAACTGCTGTCTGGACACTTCTGGACACATAGAGTATCTCTATTCTCTGAAATTTTATAATGCATTAAACTCACCTTGCATTGGTCCATCCCTGCTCATGGCAATGCCCAGCATATTCAGAATCTGTGTGTGGATAGACCATAGACAGTCTACTTATATAGAGAGAATAGAGAAACAAATGTTTATTAAGATCCAGTTATTTATATGGCTATCATTACTAGACTAGTATATAACACATAAACAATTACTCATTTAGATCCACTTATTTATATGGGTTAAAATTATTAGACTAGATTATGATATGTAACAAACAGTAATGGGAATAATTACTATATAATAATTACATTAAAATAATGGCGTTACTGTAAAAAAAGTCATTTTTCAGTAACAGGTAATCTAACTAATTTCCATCGTTACAACACCGTTACCATTACTGACAATAACAAGCGCCGTGTTACTGTAATTAAGCTGTTTTCGTCCCACCAGGCTCTCAGCCACAAGAGTGATGACGGGCGAGACAACCGCATAAGGAATGACACAGCAATGGCAAGAGACAGCAATGGCAAGCGACAGCAATGGCAAGAGACAGCAATGGCAAGAGACAGCAATGGTGAGTTCAAAAGTAACGTTTTTACAGTGGAAATACAGACATTACTTTTCCCTTGTTGAAATTAAAGGCAAGAATGTATATGTTAAATGTACATTATGTCCTGGAAATAAGTCTTTATCCATGTCGGTAACGAGCAACTCAAATCTGATGAAGCACCTCTCATGTTTTCTGTTAAAAATGTATTATTTTATTTATATTTAGACTTTTATTAGTGTGCTTGCTCCAGCACACAGCACAACTATTGTTCTTCTTAAGTTTTATTATGATTATTCCATTCACCCGTTTTTCGGTCCCTTACTCCTCCCGGAGCTTTTGAGATATAGACACCATTCCAACTCTGAAACAACGGGACCGATCTTGAATAGCGGGCTTCTTCACAGCTTTTTGCTACGTGTTGTCGTCGTTCGTTATTCCCGTTTTTCCAGCGAAAACGATTTGCAAAAGTATTGGCACCCTGAAATTTCAGATAGTCCTGCTCGGACACGCTTCGTCCGAAACCCACCAAACTTATGTGATTCCTCAGGCCAACGTCCCTGACACACAAACGCAGTCAGTGAAGACCTGCACTCGTCTTTTCCTTTTCACTCATCCCTTTTTTCCCCATCCACTTCCATTCATTTTTAACCCCATTGAAATGAATGCAGTTTCAGAAGAAGAGACTTTCAGGCTCCATACATTGACCAAGTCTTATGAAACTTCATACGAGAGATCAGGCCACGCCCCCAAAGACTCTCCTGTTTAAACTGAACTATATGGCCAAAAGTATTGGGACAGAGCTGTCATTCAAAACAATGTGGGCAATAGTATTGGGACACACACTCTCAAACACACAGTAATGCTATGCTAATGCTAACACTATGCTAACGCTATGCTAGGCTAATGCTAATGATATGCTAATGCTATGCTATGCTAATATTAATATTAATACTAACGCTGATGCTAATGCTAACGCCAATGCTGTGTTCTGCCTTGAGCAAGCACACTTTGCATTTTCTCTGCAGAAATGCAGTCTAGTTTATTTTAATATTTCATTAATTACATGTATTTAATAGTCAGTGTGATTACAAATAATTGAAAATACAGCTAAATTTCCATCAAAGTGAGGAGACACATTTTTGACATATCTGAACATTTTTTAAAAAACGTAATGCATAAGTTACTTTCCCTGGTAACTAGTTACTTTTATAATGCTGTAACTCAGTTACTTTTTGGAAGAAGTAACTAGTAACTATAACTAATTATTTTTTTAAGTAATGTGCCCAAGCTGCTGTTAAGTAATTTACTAGTAAAATATGTAGCAGATCTAGTGTGATATACAGTATATATAGTGTACTATATAATGTCAGAAATATCCAGTGCATGACACTACCATGCTCCTTTGCAAACTGTGTTGAGAGTCCAGATTCTTTTTTAATGAGATTTTGTCCCATTCTGCATACCTGGGTAAGTAATAAGTAGTTCTTGGAAAAATATCAAGATGGAGATGATAGGACGTGCATGTTTCAGAGTCATAAAAAATGCTGACACAGATCTCGTGATTTGTGAGTGAATTTAATGAAGGTTAATCACATTTTAGGCTAATAAGACGAACTCTGGATGCCACTGGTGCTGAATGGCTGTCCTTCACCACTCCCGTATCTCTATATCTAATTTACCAGCTTTATGACCACCTAAAGATAAGCATCATCCCTCTTCCTGCTCTTTATCTACTCTCCACATGTTGAACCACCAAACCAGCCATCATTGCCTCACACACTCATCAGAAAGAAGTTAGGAAGTCTAAAACCTGTTTGTTCAATGAATGGTCGTTTTAGAGTGGTGGACTTTCAAAGCTGGCTCTAATCCATTTGATTAGCTGAACCTAAGAACCTCAGGCAAAAACAAAGACGCCTTTCAAACCCAATCTGCAGCTCCAAACACCATGGGATTCCAGGAATCTCTACATCTTTATATATATTTGCTTTTAGTGTTCTTTTTTCTCTCATTGGCAAGTGTCTCTTCAGGCTGTTCTGTTAAACTAGAATCAAACCAGGTGAACAGGGTCATTAAAAATAAAAACAATGGATGTCACAATAAATTGTAGCTAGTGCTGATATTCTTCAAAGTATGTTTTGCATTTAAACAAAAAACATTGTCTGACATGACATTTAAAACAAGTTTATTTTATTGTAAATACAGACTCCAGAGAGCTGATTTTACACATGGGACTGTTGAAATCTCATCGTTTTATTGCTGAACTGTAGAAACAAACTGATATTACCACATTTTAGGTCATTTCGTAGTTTCAATTCATGTAGCATTAATCAAGTAGGTTAGTCATTTCAATCTTCTACACAGTGAGCAGTAAAACTTAACAATGTTCCTGCAGGACCATTGAGCACCCCAAATAACAAAAACACAAACAACCCAAGGCTACAATGCAGCTCTAGTGATATAATAGAAAACCCTTCAGTAAAATCCTTCAGAATGTGGTCAGACATGAAAGTGTGAGGTGCAATAGAGGCAGCAAGATATCAGAGAACTTGCTCCATATCCAGGAAAACTGTTGTTATTGTAAAGGAAACAGACGTGTTTGGATATTTGTAGTGAGATTCAAAAGGAAATGAGCTTTTCGGTGATATACGACGTGGTAGTGCTAAAGGGGTTGTGGCTCTATACCTTCATTAAAGTTGCTAAGTAAGAGTGGAAGCAACAAAACACCCTGAAATAAGCACTGTTTCTCTTGACATTTTTATGGAAGGGTTTGGTTCCAAAATGTATTAAATGGCATTTACATCAGCGTTGGTCAGTGACATAACTCATTGGGACAGAGTTTTACAGCACACACAAGCAATTTTGTGCTATATGATCTTTTATTAGAGAATAAATACATATATATTAGACAATTTATATATATGGATAGAATGGGTTGTGGTGGTTTCCATTTGGTCCTGTAGTGTGTTCTCTTAAGACATGAGTGTCAACAAAGTGCCTGTGTGGCAGCAGGTTTTTCTTTAAAACAAGTAGGAGTTACCTGATTCTGGGGGGAGCTGGCTAATGTAACCTGTCCCACTACCACAATTAACCATCATTCACTGTCTAAGGCATGTGTCAGAGTTGGAATTTTGCCAATAAAGTAAATGGCCTCAATGAAGAAGCAGTGCAAAAAACGTAAAAGATTCCGCGCCGGGGCCCCCTTGCGGTTGGGGACCTACATGGATGTGTTGTTCGCATATGCCTAAGAACGGCCCTGGAAAAATGTACCTGATGACGCTCAGTTAGCTCATTACACAGCCAGTGGAAGGTGATGTGGTATCTGACTGAGCTAGGCTTATGGTTAAAAACAGTACTATCCGACGTTAGATCCGTTGCAGGTTCACTCATCTCTCTGTTCTGTCTGACTACAAGAAGTGAAACATTTTGTGCGGACATTTCTACTCTGCTGATCTCGCTGTGGTTTTGAAGAATTTGTATGAAGAACCACCCCCCCCGATCTAGTCAAATCCACCATCTTGGTAGACTGGTCAAAGTGATCAGTCAATTCAGTTCATGTAACAAAAATGGAACTGAAGTCATTTGGTGTTCAAATATCTGCAGTCAATTACAAGACTAAATATCAAGGACTTGATTCCCCCTTGAATCACAGAGACTCGGGACATGACTTGGACTTGCATTAATCAACTTGATGAGTGTGTCTTATTCACATGTGAGTATTTGTGTCTGTAAGGGAATTTAAAACTGCCTGATGAGAATCTTTCCATGTTTCTTTATTGCTTGGAAATCTGTGAAGTGTTAGGTCATAAACAAGCTAGCCAAAAAAAAGAGATTTTACATCATTTTAGGGCTCATTGTTAAACTAAACTAAAAACAATCCTTTGCAGAAAGAAAATGATTGAACAATGTCTGACAATGTCTCCTAGTTGGCTACCGTTTAATGAATAAACAAATAAAACTTGCATATCTGGGTGCATGCTTTGCATAAAAAATGAGTAGTTTTTGAGGCCCAGCCCAGACTGTTTCATAAATGGGACTGGCATATGATATTCCTAAAGACTGGGATGGTGTTGCCCAGTGGTCATAAAAGACCATGTGTACAAAAGTCAAACACATTCAATCACACAGGAACGGCTGAATAGGAAAGAAGCCCTTTCCAACGCAGCAACAGTAAAATATAAGTTATATAATACAATGATGTGACTCACAATTTGCTTGGCTCTGCACTGCCAGAGGCATTGCCTAATGATTGCAATTGGCCAGCACTTACTGAAGCCCCGCTGGAAAGCTAAGAAGACTGCAGGGGAACTTGGACAAGTTTTGAACACAGAGAACTTTGCAGAGACAATAAGGCCATTGATGATATCAGATGACTTAGGGATGTTTTAAAATCCTCTTGGACAGACTTACAGGCTCTTATCAAACTGTTCTAACAAGGTTGTTGGAGCATTATTGGAACAAGCTGTCTACATGCAAGGCTGTTGTGTCCTGGGGGCAGTTTGGTAACACTTACTTTGACAGCCACCTGCACACTCTTGTAAATAAAGGTGGAGCAGGGCCTTTCTCTTTTCATAAAAAAGAAAACTTTCCATTAAATGATGAGCAGGTAATATTTAACCAATGGTCAAAAGCTGACCACTTTTCACAGAGAGATTTAATGCATTAAGACTCTCATAGAAAACTTTTAAAGGTCAAAAGTAGGCTAATCTAAAACTGGCTCATTAAAACATCTTTTCTTCTCTATCAGTTAATAGTGTTTTGCATCTTTCGTTATGTTTATTCCATTGCTTATACCATTGAACAGTGCACTACATAGGACAATGTAGGGGACAAAAACACATTGCACATCTATGTTTGACTCTGCTCCTCTTAGAGATGGGAGACGGAAGCAAGTGCACGTTGTGCAGCACATGCTGCAGTTTTATAGGACACTCAGGAGATGCTGGACAGTGAGTAGGAGAATTCTGGAAAGAGGTGGGAGGATTAGTGACAAACTAAGAACACCCCACCAAAGCAAGCATGCACTGAACGCCCTCTCAGTGCTCAGCTGCTTGTTGGTCTGAGTCTGGAACAGATAGTGGATCTGGGAAAACAGGGAGCGGCTCCATTGAATTCACAGATGGAAAAATCAAGCTGAAGAGGATTTGAAAGGGTTCCGTTTTGGAGAAAGTGCTCTTCAGGAACTTGTAGAAGGCTCTAGTTGGATACTACAGAACATGCTAATAAGAACAACAGACCTTTAATAATGACCTTAAATCACATTAAATTAACCCAGAACTCAGAGTGTATTAGTAAATTCTGATTTCAACAAATATAAACAATGTAAAGCAGTGTAAAACCATTGTTTGCTTTCCTACACACTCGCTGTTTGCTGCGCTTTTACTCAGCATGCTGCCCTTTGGCCGCACTCCTGGCACCCCTCCCTCTTGTTCTTATGAGCCTACATGTCTTTATACATAGTTTTAAAAAGTAATGGGTTAAAAATATGTGGGGGTGGGGGCTATTTTCTCAGTATCCTGCATGCACCCCTCCACCTGTTTTAGACCAGAACCTTGTTAAAATTACCATACAACCGTGTCTCATGTGTCAGGCAGTGTATTCATAACCAATATCATTCAGTAACCTTCTGTGAGGAAGCTTTAGAGACGTCTGAACAGAGCCTTTTTATACCAAACCCACTCTGAATGACGTCCTGATCTAATACAGTCTGAGAAATTGGCTTATATTTTAATTATGCCATGCAGTTCCTCTTATGTCTCCTATAAAGACACCCTATCAGACCATGACTTGTGAATATACTCTATGGGTGTAGCGCTTGCATCTCTGAGCCAAACCTTTGATAGGTGTTAATATGCATGTAACGCAGCTCATCTAAGTGGATTAGCATGAACGAGTCCACCTGTCACAGCTGACGACAGTGATAGCCTCCCATGAATCGCTTCATCATCTTATGAGTGTTGTTCTTCCATCCAAACTCAACAGTGCTAACTGTCTTCACTGACAGTCCACACAGCTGCAGTTCCGCACCCTTTCAGTGCCGCACATCTGGGAGCCATCCGAGTCCTGAAGCTGGAGCAGATGGAACACATCGAGAACATCAGTGGGACGGATCGAGCTGGTGTGCCAGATGGCATTAGCTGTGGCCCCTGAGAGTCCGACAGAGGTGCAGGAGGGCTTTGCTGGGTAGTTCTGGGTCGGGCATGAAAGCGATCCATGCATTCCAATATCATCACTGGGCGGCTGCGTGCCAAGTTGGTGCGTGCGTTTGTTTGTACATTTTTTGACATGAAAATGTCCTGACGCAAAAAATCAGGGAACAAAAGACTGGGTCCTGGGCTATAGGAACAACAAAAACTGTTAGGCAGTTGTTTTGAAACTGTTCTGACTCTTTTAGCCACTAAAACATAATAAAACATCAGAAGAAATGCAGTAAAATGTAAGAAGAATCTTTAATGTATGATGAAGTTTAGAATATGTTGGTAACAGTTAGAAAAACACAGGTTCCTGATCTTTTCGGTGCATTTCCATCATCCTCTCATGTGTCTGTTCAGTTCCATCAGCAGCTCCATATTTCATTTAATGAAGGACTGATGAGATAAATGTGGGGTTGGATGGCAACTGTACTGGCCTTTCTCCAGGAGACCACAGGGAATGGTAAAGCCACACACACACACACACACGGACACACACACACACACACACACACACATATACAATCTCAAATAATTGTTTATTTGTTAATCTGTATTTATACCATTGAGTTTTTAAACAAATAAAATCCAAATCAATGCCTTTACGTATCATTTTTTTTTTGTTCCGTTTTACATTTATGGTACTTCATGGTCAGTAGAGCTGATAAAACAGATAATGAGTGTAGATACAAGACCAATGGACCTAATAAAATGGCTAGGACATGTATATGACATTCAAAGGACAGCATTTGAGCCAATCCAGGAATTTTATGGAAGCTACAAGTAATACTGGGCTTCCATGAGGAAATGTCTACGTGGACATTTTGCCACACACATAAAACCACTATTTACTGTATTAATGTTATTTGTATTTATTGTAATATTAGTATTTATTGTAACATTAAACTAAAACCACTGCCCAATAGTAAACAGCTATAATTTATCTTAGGTATAATATATCTATATAGAATTTTCTCAGGTGCACAGTACATGGTTCATTTAGCAGGATGTTGATGAAGATATCAGTGTAAACAGTGCAGGTATCTGTTAAGGGGTTCAGTCAGGTGTGTTTAGCTGTAGGCCCAGAAGCCTGGGGCTTGATTTGAAGTGTAATGTGAATGGACGGCATTTATGTTAATTGGTGTTATACAATGTTTCATTTTCAAAAACACACTCACTGGCTAGATACATTAAATCAGTGGTTCCCAAACTGGGGGGCGGGCCACTGGGGCTTGTGGGGGTCCCAGCCATTGCTGTGACTGTAAACTATAAAGAGTACTAAATGGTCAGTAGTGCTGTTAAAACAAAATAGTGAGTGTAGATTAGAGCTTAGATCGGGCCCAAAAAATTAAACCCGACCCTACCCGAGCCCGTGCACCTTGTGTCCGAGCCCAGCCTGGCCCGACACATTAACTGTAATTATCGAGCAAATTTAAACCTGAAAATTTTTTAATACGTGGGCCGTAATAACACACGCTGTCAACTGACACTCCGAGCGCTCCGAGCACACTCTGGTCCTCCCAAATAGGCTAATTAAGTAATGATTAAAAAAACAAATGCCTGATCCCGGCCCGGCCTCGGGTTCGGGCAGAGAATCCAAACTCTACAACATAAGCAATTTCCTCCAAGATAAGTTTTCTGATTCTGATATGGAACTAAATACATTACGTGTAAATACTGCAGCAAATGTCTAACTCGACTTCTAAGGGGGTTACAATCAAGACTGACTTTGTTTGGCCTGACTGGGAAAAAGGAATTATATGGTTTCACACTCCAAGAAACAGAAAGTAAGCTATTTAATAGAAGAGAGACTTGAGAGACTGAAAGCAGCATTCAAGACTGGGGATTAGCCTGACCAATATGTTCACAATGCACTCAGCAATGCCAAGTGCAGGAGATCCTCTTTGCAGTTGAGACAGAGGTGACTGGGGCAGTAAACCTCTCGTCCTGCAGCTGCTGGAGAAAACTCCAGCCACGTGCTTACCTATGCCCACGTGAGCTTCCAGAATCATGCTGACGTCGTTGGCCCCGTCCCCGATGGCCAGAGTGATGGGGTGCTCTTTGGAGGCCTTGATCAGCTTAACGATCTGGTAGAACAAAAAAAGGGTTCAATTCCGGGTACAAAAAGTAGAGCAGAGGTTAAAGCGATAGTCTGCTGAAAACGCTAATGTGAACAAAACAATGGACAAACGCTTAGCTCACGTTCACTATTACCAGCTTCAACGTGTTCAGCTGAAGTATTCTTTTAACAATCGGATACAGCTGTGAAGAAACTGCGGCAAATAGTAGAATAGTTTTATCTGATTTGGAAAAACAGGCATGTGATAGATAGCTAGACGGATAGATAGATAGACGGATAGATAGATAGACGGATAGATAGATAGATAGATAGATAGATAGATAGATAGATAGATAGATAGATAGATAGATAG
>JBBPCY010042193.1:0-13491 GCA_037974405.1 Brachyalestes nurse
CTACATGAAAAGCAATTAGTGAAAACATTTATTAGTTCTTCATATAGCAAAATAAATGTGACAACAACAGAAATCATGTAATTAAAATAGAAGTGTGCCAGGATTTTATGTATTAAAAGGCTCTAGCTTCAAGTTTTTACCTCTGGATCAACTAATTAGCCAAATAGCTAAATTAGCTGCTTTTGAACAGGAAAACTATTGGCTGTATAGGATTGGACACTGACACTCCCTGACTTTCCTGGAAACTCTGGCTCGTATGTTTTATCATGATCATTTATGACACAGTGTGACATTTGCCATGACATAAACTCTGAAACAGAGGAGAACAAAAAACGTGAAGGTTGCGTCAAAAGTCACCTGCAAATGCCACAGTAGCATGCTCTTACATGTGCAAATGAGACCATTCCTAAAGTGGCAATTATTGTTTTTGACGCTGACATTTAGCCCAATTTGTCTGCCAGAAAAAAAGAAAAAGTAATTGAAGCCGTGTCTGGTTCGAGCGTCACAGAAACAGGATTCATCACGTCCCAAGAAAACAGCAGTGAAAAATGCAAACAGGGGAGGACAACCTAGCTCGCAATCCAGAAAATCCATTCTAACAGAACTGCACACACGGTTTGCCTGAGTAACAATGATAATGACGGTATACTTTTTTCTTCTTTGAGTTTCTCCACGTGATCAAAATGTTTGATCATTTCAGTCTTGATGACGACCCTGGTTCCTGACACCATCTATATGCATCTTGGCTGCGTCTTGTTGTTATATGTATTGTATGTAATATCTTTGTTTCTGGGTGTAACAGCAAGTTACCATGTACAAGGGTGATTCTAAATTGGCTGGGAATTACAGTAACAACCTATCTTCACAGTAACTTTACTTAAAATAAGTTTACTTAACCATAACTAAACATGGTTTGCTTAACAGTAACTTTATGTAACATTAGTCTTAGAAGTATATTTACTTAGGTTAATTCACTAAATCAATTTAAGTAGTTAAGCAGCACAATATGGCAAACCATACACATTTCACAAATATACTATTCTTTTAAAAGCAAAACAATCTTCTTTTGCATTTAAGTAGTGAGATTGTGGTTTACAATACATTAGCAGAACACTTTTTATCCCTTCTACTGTAAAGTTAAATGCATGAACACACTAAACATGATACATTTTGATTGTAGATGTTTAATAAGAAGTTTGTTCTCTACTATAAAGTTACCATTTCAGGATATGTGACAGTAACTATTTATGTATTTATCTAATATATCTTCTGGCGTTTCAAATGGCTCACTACACCCCTCCTCCCTTCTCATTCATACCATCCAGCAAACTCACCACCACACACCATTACATAAGTTCCGGAAGGCCGAGTGGTAGCCGAAGCAGCGCTTGTGGGAGTGTGACCTCTCGCTGGTTATTCCCTGAGATAAGGTTTGTTTGATGGGTCTGCCTCGTTTCAGCTCCCTCTGAAGGGGATCAGCCACGCACAGTACGAACACAGCCTCAGCAGCAGGTTGGAGAAAAAGCTTGAGGGGTGTGTTGGCAAGTTGAAAATGTCTGCCTGTGTTAATATGGTAGATTGCATGCACAGTGAAAACCTCAGTTTGGAGTTCTGAAGATCCTGTCATGCTTGGTTACTCGCGCACAATGCCAGAGGAAAGCGCGCCACGCGCTGAGCATCAGGGGAAGCATAAGGGGAGGAGGGGTTACTGAGCAGTGCTCATCTTCAGGTCCTGCAGCAGAGCTTCAGGGGAGATTCAGAGCTCAGAGAAGAGCATGTGCCTCATTGCTTAAAACAATAATTTGACAGTTCTATTCTCAGTTGAATCCATTCAGAATGTGTTCTTTTGCAGAGTATTTGCCCAGAAGCTTGCATTACACAGTTAAACTTTTACAACTGATCACAGTACAGAGAAGTTAAGGCAGAGCCAAGTCCAGCACTTCTCTGCTACCATTTTTCACTGCTGTTTCCTGATAGCCTATGTCCTATTTTAAAGTAAGTTGATAATGAGCAACCCCATCTTGGTGATGCTTGTATTTGGGCACCTAAAACTCCCTTTTTATGACACATTTCTGGAAGAATGACGTGACCCAGATGCATTAAAAATGTGCCTTGTGTTAAAGTGAAAATATTTCACATTTCTAAAAGCTGATAGTTTAATGCTGGTTTGGAAATGAGTGTTGAAGCCTTGATCATGGGATGGTTAACACCAAAACTGTTCTTAGGCACTTAGACCTCAATTTAGAATTCCTCAAAAGATATTTGTAAGAATACTGAATTAATTACAGAACAAAATTCAATTGCATCAAGCTGTCAATGCGGCTACCAATGTTTCTGATACTTTTTGCATATTTCCACAGCAATTCACTTGCCTATTGAGCTTCTCTTCAAGTCCTTATGTGCTCATTAGGGGTGGGCAACATGGCAAAAATATATATATAAATAAATCAATAAAGCAATAAATCAATATACAAGCAAACAAATAAATTGTTGGACATAAACGAATACTATAAAAGTGTTCTAGAGCTACTGATGATATGAAGAATATGGAATGATGGAATTCATCAAAATAACAGATGTCATATTTCTAGCCCACAGTGTTTCTGTGTCATTTAGTTCATCAGTTACTTCCAATCAAACTTTCAGGAATTAATTCATTCTCATCCAAGCCCTCAAGGACTTTTTAACTAACTTCTCCTAACTGATACAGATGAGAATCCAATGCTTCGAACACAAGTGCTTTGCTTTATTCTATTACAGTGTCCATTAGTGCACCATGGTGTCTCACCTTTCCTTGCACGAATGGATCAGAAACAACAGTGGGAACGCATTCTCGCCTGATTGTGAAATAAACATACAGCACTATGGGCAAACAGCACACAATGCCATGCTTCAAGAAAACTCCTGCTGGGCAGTTAAGCGCAAGCCCTGATTCCTAACCTTACCAATCAGCAGCTGGCTCTCACCCAAGGCCTTTAAATGAAGTCTAGACTCTCAGCTAAGTCTTTATGGAAGTGAATCCTGTCATTTGCAGCCAGTGTTCCCTTGAATGTAAACAGCCTCACTTGTCTCGTTTGCAGTGATGGTAATTACATTAGTCTGAATAGGAGATCAAGCATCCTTATACTGGGCCTGCAGACACCTCTTAGGGACTCAGCACTCAGCGCTGTAACCACGAAACATGACTGATTTGGGTCAAGAGAAGGGCTGTGAAAGCCTTCGACCGGAGGGAGACATGCTTTCAGTGACACAAAGCCAACACATCAGGAGGCCTAACAGGGCCCATGAGGATCCTCTAGGCTCCTGAGAGGAAACCAATCTCATGTCGAGCTTGAAAACTTTGTCTGAACCGGAGGGTAGCCGATTAGACCCATGAGTTGTCAATATTTGTCAAGCTCAGACAAGGTTCATGTTTCATGGTTGGCTCACTCCTAACCTGTCCTCCACCTTTAAGAGGTTTTTGACCGCTTTCAGTTGCTACTTTTTTCTTCCTCCCTGACACTATGTTGATCTGACAAGCTGGAGACACGGTGGTGGCAGTGAGATCATCAGGACCCATGAGGCAAGTGCAACATTATGTATCCAGACTAGTCAAGTCAAGTTTATCTATATAGCGCACTATCATACACAAAGGTCATTCAGTGTGCTTTACAGGAATAGATTAAAAAATTAAATGGATTAAAATAGAATAAAATATTTGAAGAAATAAAAGAATACATTATCAATAAAAGAACGTACAATAGAGATGCTGATATTTAAAATAGGGCAGAAGAGAATAGTGCAGGTTTCAGCAGCTTTTTAAAGCTACAGTTGGTGCAAGTCTGATATTGATGGGCAGTTTGTTCAGGAAGCAGCAGCAAAGTGACTAAATACCAGGTGAAATAGCAGAGATGTATTTAGGGCCCAAATCTTTGAGTGACTTGTACACGATGAGTAATGCTTTGAAATCAATTCTGTACCAAAATGGGAGCCACTGCAATGACCTGAGGATTTAAGTAATGTGCTAGACTAAGAACTTGTGGGATTATGTTCTAATTGATGGTCCTCTTGAGGCCATAATATTGTTATTCGACTGCCTGCATTGTTTGTCTGTGTCTTTATAGAGGCAAGTGATTCTGAAAAGTGTGTTACAACAAAAACGTTTTAAAACGTCTTTCCATTGCATAACTGTTGTTAGGACTCAATCACTGGCTGTGTGAAGCCACGTAAACTTTCACATGAAAGTTAAAGATAAAAAAAGCTAGAACTCTTCTTCTGGATTCACCCATTATTATATTACATTCAACTGGTATTATATGAGAGCAAGAGAAATGAACAATTTATAATTTCCAACATTTCCATTGATATTTCTACTGTTTCTTCTCTCCAAATGAGTGCAACTAATAAAATTCCGATAGCTGCGGCCATTTTAGTATTCCATTTATCTCAGACCATCAAAACTCACTCCACTGGGTAGAGCGTCAGAGAGAAAGGCTGAGATGAAAGACAGCACAAACCCCATGAAATGCAGCTAAAGATGTTCACTTCACCAAATGTCTACTTTAATTTGGATAAAATTTCAGGCTATTTACCTTTTAAAATGCTTTGAAAAGTTGCTCCTGGAGTTGCCTGGCTTAGCCTCACCTATTCGAGTCTCTGCTGCAGGGGTAATTTCAGGTTTTAGACAATAATTTATCAAAGTTATGAGTGCAGTTTGTCTACTCCGCTTTCTTCCCACCAGGATTCCTTTAATCTTTCTCAGCTTTCTCAATACTTAATGCCCTCTTCAACCTCCATTAGAAATGCCCTCATAGTCCCTTCGCTCCCACTTTTCCAGCCTTCTTCACAGAGCTGCACAAAAGGCAGAGAATTGACTGTCACTGTCAGACCATGGCGGCATTTAGTTATGCACAGAGACAGCACACGCGGTTTCTGCAGAGGAACTCTTGAGTTATTTGACTCAGGCAAATGAAACAGAAGATGAAAATGAAAGCACAGGTTGGGAATACAGTGATCAAAACCGCAACAACAAAATAGCCCTGTCTATTATTATTTCGACGCTGACAGCATCTTAAAGACAACTGTCTTTCTTCACCACACAGAATATCCCTTTATTTCCTGGAGGGTTTATTCTGCTCCGGAACAAATCTCATTGTCTCTGACTTTGTTTGTGTGCTCTCAAACTGAATGAATTTGGGAGGAAGCTCCAGAAGAAGCGCCAGATGCCTCGGTACTGTAGTTTATGATAGGAGCTGGAATCTTTGGCAGTAAACAATCAGTAATATTGTGTTACTTCTTTTCGCCTGTTCTTTTGTTTTGTGAGCAGATGACACGGCTGGCAGCATCGACTGCAGGATACATCAGAGGGATCAGGCATTAATGTTGACCATCTAATAACGTATCAGCTGACAAATAAATGTTTCGAGTAATGCATTATTCACTCCTGCGGTGGGCTGGCACCCCGCCCAGTCCCTGCCTCGCACCCATTGACCCCATGATAGATTCCAGGTACCTGCGACCCTAGTGAGGAATAAGCGGTTACAGAAAGTGAGTGAGTGAATATTATTCTATCTCCAAGGCCACTTAACCTTAACCAGGGTCGTGGGGGGTGCTGGAGCCTCTCCCAGCAGGCACAGGACAAAAGGTGAAAAAACACTTTGGACAAGTCACCGGTCGATCACAGGGTGGACAGACAGACAAATACATGTTTTTGTGTGTGTGCATGCAAACTCCACATAGAAAGGACCCTAAAACGCCACTCCAGGGATCAACCCAGGACCTCCTTGCAACAGTGCACCAGTGCTAACAGTCTCAAACTGGCCAAACACACAGTATCTACATGATGTTAGATATAAAATTATTTGTCATCACTTACTTTAAATTGGTTATCTTTTTTCTTAGTTTTTTATATCATAGCAGTCACTCGCTGTGGCTGAAGCATGTCTGTGGGCAAGTCTCTGATAAGGAAGAAATCTCTGTACACTGTTAGTTCTGTTCTAAAATCTGATTGGCTGATCAGTGATCAAAGCAGTTATAAAATTCTTTGATACACACTGAATTCTGTGTTACTGTGTTTTGTCCCCACAATGTTCTGCCCAATTTAGTTATCTCCAATTCCACTCATTAATTAGGACTCTCCCTATCACACCATAGCACTGAGAAGGTGAAGGCCAACATTCGCTTCCTCCGAGTCACGTCAAGTCCCACTGCACCTTTCAGAACTGCCCTAACGCAACGTCATTGGACAGCTCAGCACACTTGGACGAGAGCGCTGGCTACCAGATCTGTTACGTCAGCTAGCAGACGGCCATATTGGCTAGCATCACACTGAGCGAGTGACGGGTGGGAGAGTGGGGAGAGGAGGGAGAGGGGGCCCACACTGCCCACTCAGAGAGAGCAAAGTTAACTGTGCTATCTTGGACTCCAGGCCATGGATGACTGCAGCATCACCAGTGACCAAACTTCCATTCTCCAAATGTTAGAGCCAACACTCTGTATTAATGCTTGTTTCACTTCATAACATAACATAACATGCGGCCTCAAAAGACTAATTTCTCCTATATTACTTTTATATTAAATTTAATTACAAATAAATATTAAAAATCCTCTCACAATACCTCTCAAGTCCATAAGACCAGCTACAGTCCCTGTCCCTGTGTTTCAGCTATAGTTCAGATCTGGATGGTGGCTGGATAACACAGGTGTGCCGTTTATTTGTCTCTGCATGACAGTTAAATTTTAACGTGTACATGTCTTTCATCTCTGGGTGCCCCACTGCTAGGAGGTCCCCCACAGTGTGAGACAGGTCCCTCCCTAACTTTTTCTTTAATATTTTACAACATTTCCCTCTACCACTCTTTAAATAAGATGACTTGTCTTAATCAACATATGTTAATTGAATAATTTAATAAATGCTAAATATAAACAAAATAAGTATCAAAATAAAGATATAATTGGCAAAAAAAGTAAGTAACCAAACAGGAAAAGAATGGCAAGAAACACATATGCCAACACAGAGAGAGTTGATAAAAACTGGCATTTAACTAATTTAACTAATTTAACAGTTTTTTTAGCCAATTAGCTAACTTTGAGGTACCATTATCCTGCAAGTGAAGTAATGAACTGATGAAGCTAAACTGATTAAAACAGAATGTGTAAGATAAGATTCTGGATTCCAGGACGGCTATGGATTTTCCAGCCCGGCCCGCCCAGGTGTCTGTAACCCCCTCGCTCCGCGGACTGTGAGTGGCAGGGTGCTGAGTGGGCAGTGACAGGGTTTCCTCGCTGGTGAGGAGAGACAGGCCGGTGGTGTGGTGGGTGAGGCAGGTCACTGATTCAGCTGCTGTGAGCCATAGTGGCGGGCGGCCTCTGTCACTCACTGTCACTCTCTCACTCCCCACTGCAACATTGGGCGATGGGACAGGAAGTCAAACTGCTGCAGCTGATAGAGACTCACCCCTGAACTGTCCGTGCCAGTCATCTGCTAGACTGTTACTCTGAAAGTCGTATGAAAATGAATGCTGTACCCGACTCAGGATTCCGTCGAAACAGTCAATCTGGCTGTTTAATACAAAGATTTGATCATTTGTTCATTCCTTTATTTTACATCGACTTTCTAACCATCAGAAAATCCACTGGCAAGAGATTCAATGATGATTTTGACCACATTTACATAAATGAAGCGCTTAAACATCAATAAAAGAAAGCTGAAATAGATGTGAGATTTCAACAGCAGACTGTTTGAACCACCGATATAAAATATCAGACTACCATATGGATTAGTGGAATAATGAGACAGGCTTTTCCTGTTTACGCAGCGTTATTATTCAGCCTTCACCTGCTGTGGGAGAAGAAAACGAATTTGTTTCTTGGGAGAACTGTGAGTCTTGTTAACGATGAAGCTGGCCTTTGAGAATATTTGCACCGATGGTGTGGATGTGAAGGGGAGGCAGAGTTCGCGAGGATGATGGTTCGCGTTTCTCCTCCACCAGTTCAGTGACCTGCCTCATATTTTATGATCCTGTGAGTATGTCTTCATTTCGTTCTGAATCAGTGACAGTCCCTCTTCTACTTGTTCTTCATCAGGTGAGATCAGCAGCAGCATGGCCATTTCCTCCTTGTTTTGAAGGAGGCTCAATTTTCTCTGTGCTGCCGGCCTAACGTCCTATTTGTGCTGTGTCCTGTGCAGCATTGTGACTCTCTTTGTTGAACATCCTCTAAGACTGTGAGAATTGTGCATATGTATTGTAAATCTACCCGAATAACTGCAAAATAACCATCTAGCTATGCAGCTTCTATCATTTCCAGAGGTTTGCCATGTTTGATGTTGTTAAATGCTTGCAGATTACTTTTATCTTTGTTAAGATTTCCCTTCAAAAGTTCTAAATGCTGCCATATACTTTAGACTTCTTTTGGGACATGCTTATAGTTAACCTAGTTTACCAACCACTTCACTCGGGGTTTCAGTATCTCTCATCAGTTAACCACCAGCACATGTCACATATTTCAGCAGAGGCGCCAGCTGGCCCTGCTAGAATGTCAAAATATATTTATGATTTTTTTAACTGGCATTTGCAGATTGTAAGATATGCACAAAGCACAGTTTTGCTTCATATTTGTAGTGTTAATGATTGTAGTGAATCATTTAGTAAATCCTTTCAATTACAGCATAACTCTGAATATTACTGCACGTGACAGCTGGCAATTTGCTGATAAATTTTGTTACATTTTGTAATTTTGATATTTGCAGAAATCACACTCAGTGTATTCCCTTATGCAACTATGCAATGAATCAATTAAAATGAGCAAAGTGTCAGTAATAATTATTGTAAGGGTTAAATATGGATTGTGTTAAAACACTTGGTAAACGGATAAGGGGTGAAACTCATGCCATTGAAACCCATAAACAGAGCCGGTGGAACATTTTCTGCTTAGGAAAGGCTGCACATAAGCCTCAGCACACCGGCGGTCCCTATTTAATACACTCTGATATTTTGTTTCTACAAAACTCAATAGTACAAACAGTTACTTCTGCTGGTGGGAGTAGCTGGTGGGTGTCACAGAGGCATGCACATTCAGTCAACCACGGCAGCGAGCAACACTGTGGCTCTTTTCAAAGTTTCCCCTTTTCCAAAACATTCTGCACTTATTACTTTTTGCCAGAAGCTCTCATCAAATAATGCATTTCATTCTTTTTCATTTTTGTAACCTTTTTTAAACTAGCAGTATGCATCATGGACACAAAATTAGTATTTTCAGCAAAACTGTGAAAACTGGCTGTATGAGAAAAACAATTCTATTGAGCAAAGGACCTCAGACTGAGTAAACGTCTGCAGGGCTGCGGGAGAGAGCGGCTGTACAGGATTTCAGAACAGCCTCCGACGCCCAGGAGGCCTTCTGAAGAACCAGGTTACCGTGACATCGTCAGGCAGAGGCTCTCCATGTTTTTGAATGTGGGCTCTGTGTTCCATATCCTCAAATTCCAGTGACAAACCATAACTACTAGAGGACGACCCTCAATTCAGACCATAAATATCAAAACCCAGTCAAAAATGAGGAAAACACAATTTCTCCACAATATTAATTCATAATGGATCATCTATAGGATTCTAAAAGCATATTAACACTGAGCTAACGGTATTACACATTAACAAACTTAGATCTATATTAAACATGGACATCTAAAGCTTGTAAAATACACCCCATGCTTTATCTGAAGCTCATAAGAGACATATTACAAAGCATTTACCATGTGTATATTATTTCTAGAGTGATTCCCTGAGTATTGCCAGGCATAATCAGAAATCTGTATTCACAGAAATCTGCACTCCAAGTCAGTGATATTTGCAGAAATTCCAGACGTTCAATCTCATACAGAAATAATGGAAAAAGGGAATTTCGATTGGATATTTTTTCATGGGTCATTTGAAATATTTTAAATTATTTCCAAACAAAACCTAATAACAGCAGTATTGCATTTTGGGTTACGTTTAAATACAAACAGGAGCTGGGGTGTTTATTCAACAACACAGAAGGAGACATAGCACACACTCAGGAGAATACTAACTGCACTGCAATAGATGATGAATATAATCTTGAATACAGACAATAAATCTGGTATTTCTCATCATAAGATTTAGGGCTGTGCGATATGGACAAAAGAAACCTATCACGATTTTTTGAACAAAATTGCGAGTTCGATTTTAATCACGATTTTGCCACACACAGACATGTTTTATAGTGCAAATATGAAACATTTTTCCCAAAGGAAAACAAATAGATCTTTATCAATGACCTGTAACATGTCTCTAAAAAAGACATAAGGCCAATTTTTTTTGCCATGCATAAGTCATATACCTCTTTGTGATGCTGCCTCAGATGTTGAAATAGGTTTGTTGTGTTTCCCTGTTTCGCCGCAATGACAGACAGATCTTAAAACTTATTTCTTAACATAATTCTTTATTGATAAAAATCTATGATGATCTAATCAGGTGAAATGAGCTTACTACAGTACAGAATATCTAACTTTCAGGAAAGTAATCTGTCAGTACTGTGTCATAATATTCTTCTGAACCACTTAAAAAATGAGAAACATTAACTACATTATCTACATCTGTCAACTTATTTTCACTTGCCAAAATACTGTTCTGCCGTCTACTTGCCATGTACATTCACATGTGTAAGAACAGCTACATGACTAATTCTCCAAATATAGAAGAGCGATGGCCTGCAATGTTGGCCATATGGCGATGAATTCAGTGCTGTAAGCTCAACGGGGACCAGCATACTGCCGATAGGAGCCTGTGTGAAAAGACTTTTCTCAGAAACATCCATGTATTAGTGCACCTTGGGTTTTCTGCTTGTGGAGATTCCCACCAGCAGCTCAGCAGCTAGCATGCTTTCACAACGCTGTTGCCTAGTTACCTAGTGCGCCGCACAATGAGGGGTGAAGGAAATTACTGCTGTACCCACTCACACCGACGAGGGAAGAGGAATCAGGCTTCGGCTCAAACAGGCTTCCCTCACACTCTCCTGCAGTGCCAACTCACGACCCAGCAACACTATTTCAGGACAGAAGGGATTGTGCTCCCTGTCCTGGCCAGATGAATGAATGTTATACTAGTGCAGGCCATAACACCTTTAGAAGTTAGATATTTCCCACTCTCAGTCTACCACATATGGGCATATATGTGTGAGATCATGCTAACATGCGAAAAAAGGGTAAGGGGTCACTCGATCTATCTATCTATCTATCTATCTATCTATCTATCTATCTATCTATCTATCTATCTATCTATTTATCCATCTATCTATCTATCCATCTGTCCATCTATCCATCTATCTATCTATCTATCTATCTATCTATCTATCTATCTATCTATCTATCTATTTATCTACCTATCTATCTATCCATCTATCTATCCATCTATTCATCATCTATCTATCTATCTATCTATCTATCTATCTATCTATCTATCTATTTATCTATCTATCCATTTTTCTATCTACCTACCTATCTATCTATCATCTATCTATCCATCTATTCAACTATCTATCTATTTATCTACCTATCCATCTATCTATCTATCTATCTATCTATCTATCTATCTATCTATCTATCTATCTATCTATCTATCTATCTATCTATCTATGTATGTTTCTATCTATCTATCCATCCATCCTTACAACTATCTATCAATCTCTCTATGGGTTTGTATCTATGTCCCCTGTCACTCTCTCTTGCTGAGAGGCAGGTTTGTGTTCCTCATTATAAGAGCTATAATGAGGAGTGAAGATTTTCTCATGGACATCATAAAGCTCACTGTTCAGTTTTCCCACTGCAGGAGTGCAGTACGGGCCAGGGCACTGTGTAGGAGACGCACACACACACACACACACACACACACACACACACACACACACACTTTAGTGTTGGTAAAATGTCACCAGTCCTGGAGGAAGGCAGAATCACATCTAAAATAATCCAAGGCTGAACTATTACATCCCTGAGCTGAACTTCTGTCCATGTTTACAGATAACAATGTGTCACCCAGCCTCAGAAACTGCATAAGCAAGTCTAATACAGCTGACTTAACAACTCAACACAGTTCCAAGCCAGTGCTGATGCCGACAAGCACTTTGTTGTGCTAATCGGTTGGGGCTACGCTTCCATTACTCATTAGCTCCATTAGCTTTGTAGCTCCAGGGAGCAACTAAAGAAGTAAACCTCAAACACCAAACATAACTGATCAGTTGCTTAACTGAGCTTTTCCTTTAATGCACTGCAGCTGAAAGTCTTACTCCCACCAGTTCATAATCATGTTCCATCCCACAAAAGCTGAAGTTCTTTGTCTTGTGCCCTTTTACTCGACAGATGCGCTAAAGGCCCCGCGTCTCTGTTTCTTAGCGTCCCTTTTGTTATGATGGATTTCTGTCCACGGAGAACAAACAAAGCCGCCGCTTCTGTTTACACGAGCTCTGTTCTGGGCAGCAAACGGATGAAATCCATCTGACGCCGAACGGCTAAAGCTACAGCAGAAAGGCTCGCTAATCACTAGAAGATTTTTACTGCTGAGTTTTTATCAAACAGTATTTCCATCCATTAGAAAGCATACATGTAGTGTTCATTCTTAACAATATGTAGACAAAACTGCACTCCTTTATGCAGCAATTCTTTACTGCTTTAACCCACTGACCATTTTATTAGAAACACCTACTTCGTTATTCGCCTCAGGTTCATGCCGTGCCCTCTGGTTGGACATGATGTGGGCCATTAGCACCCAAGGACGTCCACTTCACTGCAGCAAATAGCAGAGTGACATTGTTTAGTCTTTGAGTTGTGTTGAAAGCCAGTAGTGTCAAATGACTTCACTGGTGTGTGTGTGTGTGTGTGTTTGTGTGTGTGTGTCTGTGTGTGTAAGTGTGTGCTTTATTAGCTCCTTTAAAGACTTCAGATTTCAGCAGCTTTTATGACTAAATTGTTCACTTATGGACTAGAGCAATGGAAAATTGAAAGTACTTCCATTAGACTCTTAAGTGCTGCTCTTTATAGAAACAGAAAGTGTGTGTTGTTAAAATAGTAATAAGTAATGATTTATTTGACCTAATGCAAGCTACTACACAAGACTTTTTACTGAAGACAAGAAAGTAGTGCCAAGAGTAGTGCCGTTGCCTTGATAAGGTCCTAGGTTCAATTCCTGCATTTGAGGGTCCTTTCTGCAAAGAGTTAAAGGAGAAGTTCGGGGGGAAATGGACCTGTGGTGTATTGAAATATAATAACGAGTATGAACGTTTTTCGAGCAGCGCTTTGAGTCGATGCTAACCTCAAGGCTCTACTAGGCTGATAATGCAAGTGCTTGGGGCATCACATAGCCGGTGCAGATTAATCGCTATTTTTACACAATTAACAAGGCCCAAAGTAGCTCCACACTTCATTTCTAGAATTCTGAGGGCCCTGACATTTAAAACGAGACATTGAGAACTTTGAAACTGCACAGGTAGTTTATTAAAAAG
>JBBPCY010042213.1:0-13486 GCA_037974405.1 Brachyalestes nurse
TAAACTGAGTTTAAAATGAAATTAAAGTGTTCTGGGAGCATGTTTGGGGGCATATTTAGGGTTTACACTATAAAAAAATAGGCATTTTTAGCGTAACCCATGTGAAAAGTGAGCTAACTTTCCATTTATTTAGAGTTTGTTTTATTTACAGTTTATTTAGAGTTTATGCAGTTTTTCTAATCCTAGCCGTTCATTAATTCATAAAAACAAATAATCATATGCTGCATGTCTTGAGTGTACTTGTTATCTGTTTAGAACTCTCCATCGGCCGTGGACCACGGTGACCAAGGCAGCTTGAGTGAAGAGGCACAAAACAAAGGAGAATCTGGTATAAATTTCAGCATTCTTTAGTTATCGCGGTCAAGAAAGCAATCAGACCTTTAACAGAGTGTATGTTTGTGAAATCTCATGTGTCCTCCTGTCATTCCTTAAGGTCCCACACAGTCTTCAGGTTCTAACCCCACTCGGTTTCCACGGTTTCTGAAGAGTCGTGTCAGGAGAGAGAACCCAGCAACAGCCCAGCACCTAACATTTCCAGGAGTCAAATCTGTTGAAGGTTATTCTTTTTGATTCCTCATGCATTTTCTTAAAATTGTTGTACAAATTAATTACAGTTCAGTCTCCGTAATTCTTGAAATCTTCCTTTTTCAAAGCATCTTTGGGGGAGATATTCATTTATCTTAGGAATAAAGCCTATTCTTGGACTACACAGTTTTCTACATGAGGATTTTCCATTGAAAGCGAAATAAAGTCCAGGACTAGTCTCAATTCCTGTCTGGGAAACCAGCCCTTAATGTTTTATTGTGTCCTGGCTTAAATTCAGCATACGAATGAAGTATGTTCTTCTTGTGGCATCAGACGTACTGTACCTTCATAAATGTTGCTTCCTTTCTCTTAGATTTGCAGAAGCTCCTGCAAGCTGAACTGGACTACAGCCCCGGAGGCGTGTCTTATGCGGACCTGAGGAAGATCTTTGGGTCGTCCACCCCGGACGCCCACCTTCTCCAGCCTTATGATGTAGATCGAGACCTCAGATATTCCTTGGCGGAGCTCCAGGCTGCGATTGGTCTGTGAGCAGAGTCCATGGTTTTTCTTTACCAATCAAACGGATGGGGTGGGGCTGGGTTCCTGATCGTGGAGCGGTCATGAAGAACGTTAAGACAAAACAAGAACTCTTGAGCCCTGAATGAACAGCTGGAAAGCCCGCTGCCTCAGTGGATACTGTTCGGGGGGCTCCTATTGACTGCTGCACTTTCTAACTCCTTTAAATCAGTATTTGAATCGTAACTATTGGGCGGATCCTTTTTGCATGCCACCAGCACAGGGTACAGGTCACCAATCGAGCTTTTCTCTTTGACGTCATCTTTCGGCAGCAGCAGATTTGACGTAACTGCTCACGGTACTGTAACGGATCTCAGAAGAACTCTCGAACTGAAAGTGTGCGGGTTTGTATAAGTACATGTGAATGTGACAGATATGAATAGTTAACCAGAACTGAGTACTTGCAGTGTCCTGCTGGCTACTTTGATGCCTAACCTTAAAATGAAGAGATTACCCTAGATTTATTCTCACAAAATGCTCCCATTTCCCACTTCTAATTCTCTGAATGTTTGTAGTCATGTGCTCCTATAAGTACACAATCATGCACACAGGTTAGTAAGTTGTTGTTGTTTTGTTTTTTTTTTTGTCTTTTTAATCTTCCTTATTTGTATCTTCTATTGAATTATATTCCCCTTCTAATCACAATCTCAGTTTGAAGGGCTATGAAGATATGCTTTCTAAATTGTTTAATTCACAAATGATTCGTTCATTCAGCAGATGTAGCAATAACAAGACTCTAGGCTGATTTCCCAGATCTAGATTAAGTCTAAGCCTAGATTAAGTCTAATTTTTAATTGAGAATGAATATCAGCGTTTCATTTTCACCTGAGGAGTAAGTTTGATCCTTGTCTGAGAAACTGGCCCCAAAGGCTTAATTGGAATTAGTGTTTCTCTTATGTTCTCTCAACAGGTAGTGGGGAAAAAAACACTGATTTGACTTAAGTGTTGTTTTTTTTATGTTAATGTTTCACATATTACGCCTTTACATGAAACTTTCCAATGTTTAGTAATGTAAATACGTATAAAATACGCATTAGCCTGAGTATCAGCCTAGTGACAGTAGCACTGCTTTCGTCCTGGTGTCTGTTTTCAGTCAGTCATTGTTTATAATCCAGACTACAGCATGTCAAGGCAGTCTGCTTTCTTTTTGGTTTTGAGAGCAGAAAAACAAATCTTGTTCTAGTTATAATTGGTCTTATTTGAGATCAGAATGGCACAGAATGACTGCTAGTTCCCCAGCTGGGCTACAGTTTGGGCCGGAGCAGTACGCTTTGTCAGCAGGCTGGTGCTCGGGCTAATTTTAACTCCTTTATGTATTAATAAAGATTGTTCCTCCGAGGGGGTGGGGCAGGGAACTTGGTGTAAAATACTCAGCATTGTACATTCAGGTTTGCTTTCCATTTTGCTTTTAACATAACATGTATAAAGGTCTAATTTATCTGAAACTGGTTCCTCTGTCTCACTTTGTATTGATTTTGTTTAGAAATGCTAATTTGCTGACATTACTAAGGCCTGGATGATGGGTTGGAGGATATTGGCTGATATTGATGACTCGTTTTATTGATATCTGCAAGTAACCTCTTTGACCGTGACCCCAAATGACAGGGTCAAATCTTAAATGCTGTTGCAGCTGGGGAGCCCAGTGAGAGTCACCTTGTTTAAATTAATCGCAGCAATACAGGCTAAATAATCAAAATACCACATCCAGTGTTTCCACACATAATCTTTACCACAATCATTTTACATGAATATGGGAGTTAAGTGCTATTATATATACACGTGTGTGTGTGTATGTATATACAGTACGGGTGTAACGGTACACAGATGTTGCAGTTCGGTATGTACTTCGGTTTTGGGGTCACGGTTCGGTACAGCGAAGTTAAGTAACAAAAAATTCTAAAGCATGAGGCTTGGTTTGTTTTCGTTTATTTTAAATAAACAGCAGTGTATTAACCAGTAAACACACACTCTTGATTATATTTTCATGTATGGCTGACAAAAAAAACAAGTTAAACATCTTGTGATTATAGAAAATAGTAATGAATATTAGTCTTACCTAATAGAAAGTGAGATGGCTTTTTAAAGGTCACTGTTTATTGTTTCCATATGAAACTGTTACAGAGCCTGTTCCTTTAAGGAACCATGCATGCTGGGGTATGTAGTCTTTCAGGGGTGGGTGTGTAGTAGTGCAGGGAAGTTTCTTTTCATGGCTGCTCCGTTCGCGAGAGCTTTTCACCACTCGAATGCTCTTTTAGATGAACGGAAATAAATTCTCCAGTTCTGAGGGAGTAAAGCACAGACCTAGCTCCCCGTATCGTCTCATTTTTGGACCTGCTGAGTGAACGACGCCTGGTTAGTAGCCGCTAACACCGAGGCGAGAAGGCAACAAAACTCACGCTTGTAAATTTAATTCCGCATTACTTTAATCACGTCTTTTCCATCATACCGTGTATTCTCAGTACGACATCATGTACCGAACCGTGACCCGTGTACCGTGACAGTTCGGGACGATTACATGTACCGTTATATATTCATATACATATAGAAGTGAACTTACCAGAACATCAGTAAGGTAGTCCTCACTATAGTTCTGTCCATGCCTCTGAGCTTTGCCATTGACAGATAATGTGTAGTTGTAGTACTTTGAGTTTTTCTCCTGCAGAAGGCAGAAAAAGAATAGAGATTTAGCTTTAGACCTGAGTTAATCTACACATACGCACATATGAAAGATACTGTCCTGCTCATTCTACATTTGAATAGTCAGTTGTTCACGTCCTCAATAATGACCATGAGGTGCAACATCAACAGTGGAGGCAGTATCCAGTGGTGGAATGAACTCCCTCTTGCAACTAGCTCTGCATCCTCTGAAGACCCACCTCTTCAAGAGCACCTTGGTGACTAACAAGTCCTCTCGCTTATCTCTTATACATCTTTTCCTATATATTTAAAAGAAGGGGGAAAAACTAGCACTTACCCTCAACTGTTTTTGTAACTTGCATATTAACCTCTGACTTTTTGTGTAGCATGTGGTCTACTTCAGCCCTGAAAACACTGCACTGGATAGGAGCGTCTGCCACATCATGTAGTGTTAATAGAGCAGCCAATTTTCTAATTAATGAAGGACTGGTTTGGCCTCTTAGCCATCTTTAGTCTGTCAGCTACCTGATCAGCCTAGTTCCATCAATTCTATTAGTTCTCTCAGTTAAACAAAACCAGGTTCTTCTATCTGTACCCTCAGTGGTCCATGCACTCACAGTTTTCAGTGACTTTGTCCATTAGCATCAACTAAGTGGGTGATCACAATTAATGTACCGTCACATTCCTTAAAGCCAACCTACTCCAAGACTTGACCCCCTAGAACCCCACCCTCTCTCACTGCTGAACAGATTTTTTTCTACCATAATATTAAAAATCATGAATATGGCTTCTAAGACAGCCTCAAGACAGGACCAAGGTCATTCTTAATTCATTTCCCCAGAAAAAGCCTGACAGCAGGTTGATAACCATGGAGCTAGCATTCAGACTAATCCCACAGCCAGGAAAACCACTGTGAGCCTACCAAGGCAACTGATCCCACACCAATCTCTGATCTTTCAGTCAGATGGACATTATGAGCCTTAGTTACTTACACAAGGTCCCCAGTGACCAGATATTTTAAGAAAGTGCAATATTTCTGTCATTATTCTCCAAGTACATTTTCTCAGGTCTACATCATCTCCTCCCTCATGCCCTCTGCTCTGAGCTACCGCCTTTGTAAGCCTATAGATAAACAAAAGATTTACGAGTAAGTTTGAAAAGGGCCTGCTGAGAAAACAATGTGTAACAGCAAGTAGTTACAATATGGTCACAATCCTAAAGCGTAGAAAGCTTAACACACAAACAAACGTTATGTACAAAAGGTTTAAAACCAGTTCAAAATAATATGGGTAGTGTGTAGTGAGGGTGTGGTTATGAGGCTAATTTCTTTACCAGTGCAAACCAGTAATCCCATCCTGGGGGGACATGCTCTACACCACCGGCCTGTTTGCTTCCGTACTGCAACAGAAAATTAGACATAGAGAAATTTGATCATCACGTCAGAGACAAAACTATCAGGTAAAGGTCACTCAACAGAATTTATTGTGTAAAGAACAGTGGTCATATTTAAGTGATGTAAATAGAATAGGCACATGTATATTTTGTTAAATGTTAATCATCAGCGGAATACAGATTTTTTGCAATAGTACTGGGATATATACGAATGATATTCAACTCTACAAATACAACCTTCAACAAGTCACTGACCATGTTTTTTTGTTTTACAGAGCAGTCCCAGGAATGGGGAGGGGCAGAAAATATTTTTTGTCAACTGGGAGATGGGGGGTAAACCAAATGTCTAATGATGAGGTGTGTGTGTGTGTTTTGGGTGAGGGGACTTTGAGGGGACTTGAATGGATGAAACAAAAACCAAAGGACACCATGACCAAAAGGGCAGATATTCCTTTTGGATTAATCAAGCTGTTATCAAACAAATGGAAATGCTGACCCTACTAGGGGTCAATCTGTAGTCATGTTACATCAAAATCTTGCCAGTGTGTTTGTATAGCATGAGGCCATGAAACATGCTGTAGCAACAGAGTTGTAAAGCTGCCTGTACCTCATTCAGATACTTCCCAGCGAAAAAGGTCTGGTAGTATCCATATTTCTGCAGCAGTGCCGGGAACGTGATGGGCTCCTGGCTTTTCTGCCAGGCCTGACTGCTGCAGTTTCCTTCCAGTGTGTTATTGATCACGTGGTGATTGTGGGGATATTTGCCTGTCAGGATGCTGGCTCTACTGGGGCAGCACAAAGGACTGGCGACAAACTGAAGGATAAAGAGAGGTAAGTATGTTAGATGAGTCAGGAGAATTAAATCTGCAGCCAAAAACAGGCCCATGTTGTGTTTATTGCTCACGTTAAGCCTAGTACTTGCATGAGTAGCTCAGACTAGTTGATTCTCTGAAGAGTTGCGTTAATAAATTGACCAGTGGGAGGCTCAACAGAAAAATATTTAAATGTTTAAAGCCATTTATCTGAGAAGTACAGGACTTTCTGCCAGAAAATTCAAAAGTTAACAGTAGACTAAAGGCAAACAAACAAGAAAGCATTACATAATATCAAGATTTGTTTTGTTTGTGTAAAAAAAAAAAAAAAATACTTGAAATTTTTCAGGCAGGTTAGAACACGACAAATTTAGTTCAGCATTCTACCTCGATTCCTCCAGACTTTGCATGGATTTGTGAAACTCCATCAGCAACTCCTAATTTAATTTTAAGTATCGATTGAGCTGAGCTATTTGATGAGAACTGCAATATAATACTGGGTTTCAATGAGGAGATGTCTGGGAATGACTAAGCAAACACAGACATACATAAAATCACCATTTACGGTTTTAATATTATTTGTATATATTCTTCTATTAGCCTTAAAGTGAAAACTGAAAACTGACTAGAACCAAGTGATAAAAAATATGCAATAAAAATGTTAAATACAGATTACAAGTGTGAACAGTGTGCAGATGTATGTGTCCAACTAACAATTAGTTTTCCACTCTAGAATGCAAAACTGACAGTCAGGTCAGCTTTGGTTTAGTAAAGTGTCCATTTGTCACATGTGAACACAGCACAGCACACTGAGATTGAAATCTGCATTTAAACCATTCACCAAGTGAAGCAGCAGGCAGCCAGGAACACAGCGCCCGGGGAGCAGTATGTGGGGACAGTACTTTGCTCAAGAGTCCCTTAGTGGTGCCACTAGCAGTCCTGGGATTTGAACCCATTCTGATTGCAGGGGCAACTCCCTAACCAGTAGGACACCAGTAGCCCCTTAGAGAGGAATAAAACTGAAAAAACAAGATGTGTTCTTGCAGTGCTACATTACCGTGTTTGTGAAGGTGATCCCAGCCTCACCGATGAGTTTTCTCGTCTTGTTTAAGGGGATCTGTGCAATAATGCGAATAAATAAGATGAAAATCAGCTCTAGGCGAAATTTATTTATTTGTATAGCACATGATCTTACACAAAAAGACAATGTGCTTAAAACTGAAAGTGCAACAGAAGTGCAAATGTTTAAAAGAAGACAGAGGAGAATAGTGCAGTGTGACAGTGGGTGCCTTTAGCACTGATTTTAAACAGATGAAAATAGCTCACCATGCCGCCCATGGAGGAGTCCAGATCATCAGTGAGGATCAGGACAATGTTGGGTCTGTGGTTCTGCTTCTCCTCTGCGGCCGAGTTACTCAGCAGAGTGACGCACATTAGCGCCAGGCGCAGAAACGCCCCGCAGCGCAGAGCCAGGGTCGAGCTCATGTTCAGAGTCGGATTAAAGCCTCATACGACTGTGTTGTGAGGCTCCGAGCCCAGTCCCGGAGGAGTGAAGGCGTAAACCAGTTGAGACCCCCAGCTCTGATCCAGGACCTTCTGTTTCCACAGTCACGTGCTGTTCAGGAACGGAAGCCCCGGTCAGCTGATTACTGAACCACTCCCTTATTGGACAGATCTGTTACTACTATCGTTTATTAATGGTTAAGATTTAGTGAACGCATTTGTGTTCGAGTTTTTTTATAGTTATTATATAAAATATTTGAACTGCTGTGTGTAATCCACCCCACAGCACAACATACACATAGACACAGACACACACATACGCACGCACACACAGTAACAGGTCCTGTGAGGTCCTGACTATTGATGAACCAAGTGTGTGTGTGTGTGTGAGGGAAAAGAAAATATAAATGCATGTATGTATGTGTATATATGTATGTCCTGTATGTGTATATGCGTGTGTGTATATGTATGTTCTGCACGGAGTATGTTTGCGGGGCCTGTGTGTGTGGGTGTCTACATCAAATGAGCAAATAATATCTTGTATATAATATGATAAAATACACAAAACGATTAACAAACCAACAAAACAATTATAAATATAAAACATAACATTATGAAAAATAAATACAATAAGTAAAAAAACAATTTTAGTAATAAACGGTCAAATAAGCAACAACAATAGGCTAACAAATAATAAAAAGCAACAACAGAAAAATAGTAACAAATAGTAATTGAAGGAAAATAAAAATGAGAGTCATGATAATGAGTTAGTAACAAGTCAATTAAAAGTTTCGTAAGGTACGTGTAGTTAAATAAATGGACACCACTTCTGGGTGCTGCACCTGTATGTTCTCCAGGTTTTGGACAAATGGGCTGCCCCATTCTCTCCTGCAGGGGGGGCGCTTCTGTTGCTGGAAGGAAAGAAAGAGGAGTGGAGTGTGTGAAACTCAAGTAGGAGCTCAAACAAGCTGAAGGAATTACCCACACCCGGAACTCCAGTTCCTCCTTTCACTGGTAAAAAAATGTGATCGCAGCAGGACGCACCGGCTGGCTCTGAGAGACACGTAGACCAGGTGGAGTGAAGTGAGTTTTAGGGAGAAAGGAGAAATGTCCGGGCTGGAGGTTAATGAAGAGGAGCTGAAAGAAGTTGACATATGTGATCATGACCTGTGCTGGGAGGAGGAGAGCGGGGTGTTCGAGCTGGCGACGTCTCACAGGTGTGTCTCTGACGGCTGCAGGGTCTCACCTGCTCTGTCTGGGGGGCACTGCCAGTGCGACCCTGAGGACGCCGCTCTAAAAAGCCCTGCGTCAGAGTTCTCCCTGCTTGTGGACTCGGGGGACGGGCCGTTCCAGGAGGACCGGAGGTCTTCGTCCATTGTGGACCGGCTGCTGGTGGAGCTGTACGACACCTGCAGCGGCTCCGGCCAGAGGGGGGCGGACAGCTGGGACAGCTCCACCGAGGCGTCCGGCTCAGAGGCGGCCCTGAGCAGGAGCAACACGGGCTCCAGCTTTCTGCAGGAGCTCCAGGGTAAACACACCAGGAGACACCAGATGAGCTACCTGAGCCAGAAAGGTGTGTAGGACGTCAGTCAAGAGTAACACACACAACTTTATTACAGACTCCAGATGAAAGGTATGACATAAATTTAAGGTTACTTTATTGTCTTTAGTAGCTGTGAACACGTACATAGTGTGATGAGACAACGTTTCTCCATGGACCACGGTGCAACAGACAACCTTCAAGTTACAACAGTGCAAGTTACAATAGACTGTAGACAATAGACAACACATTACTTTTTTTCTCCAACCCAACTCACAACTCATTTGAATGGAAATGTGCACCATCTTGGGGGCCTGAAGACCAGTTTCAGAACCACTTCCTTAGACCAGTATCTTCACCCTGGTCCGAGAGGCACCCCTGCCCTGCACATTTTATTTTGTTCCCTAAACAAACCCACTTCGGCTCAGTGAGAAGTTGTTAATGAGCTGATTAGTTGGATCAGGTGTGTTAGCAGTGAATGCACAGGGCAGGATACAACCTGGGCCAAGGTTGGTAAACGCTGATGTAGACGACTCTCTTTTAGGGATGTATTAAGATGGGAATATCACCAGTGCAGATATCTAATAGTTTTCAGGTATCTGTTGATGCTGGTGGTGAAACATGGAGAGTAAATGTACTGAAACTTTGGTCAGACTGGACTCACCTGCATTAGCATTACAGGATAATTTACTGTTTATTTGGAGAAGATAAAAAGTGTAGTGTGAAGCAAAATTAATCAGACTTTAAATTTAATAGCCCAGCATTACCTAAAGATGTACATTTTTTGGTATGTGGTTATTGGCACAATTTAAATAGTCATATCTATGAACTGGGCAGCACAATGGTGCAGTAGATAGCACTGACAGGTAAACGTCAGGTAAATTGGAGATGCTTAATTGACCCTAAGTGTGAATGGGTGTATCTCTGTCTGCCCTGTGATACACTGGCATGTTTGGACGTCCTGATACTGATATGATTCTGATACCATCGAGCATCTCATTTACTTGTAGTGGGTATATAGGAATTCAGTGCATATTCAGAAAGAAATTCTGTATATACTATAACCGGGGGAAAAGGTAAGATAGAATAAGTGACTCACATAAAATAATTACTTTCAAGGGCGGGCTATATGACATGGACAAAATATTATTGTAGTTATGCTGCTACATATTGTGATTGTGATATACAATAAATAAATACACACACGTCATGGAATAAAATCAAATAGATTGGTTAGAGGCTCATTTGCATGTTGAAGCCTCCTGTTATCTCAGTATTGCAGAAAGCGATAATGTGATAATAAATTGATAAATTGTGCACCCCTAATTCAAGGATATTTGTAGGTCATTGTATATATGTAGCTTTAAACTATTTGTCTCAACTGAAAGTGTTTTTGACAGTAGATACATTATGATCTGGTTTCCAAGACTCGGATTAAGCCTAAGGCGAGACAAAATGAGAAAATCCAAGAATAATGCTCCACTGACACTGACATTTAGTCCAAGATTGTACTTATGTCCAGGGATCCAGCAGTACAACATTATATTTAATACAAAACACCCAAAAACACAAGAAGTGAAACATAACAAGAGCAGTTTTTAAAATATATCAGTCAGAGGGGTACAATTAGGTAAGCGCTGGTTTGGTTCCTGACTTGTCTGTGAACCCCAGCCATCCACAGCACCTGATTAAATTTAATAAAGGATTGATTAGATAAACAGGTAATGGCACACTGACACACTCACACACATGACATCACTGTTGTACTCTTGACTGTTGTAAATCACAGTGTACTTTTTATTTGGATTTGTAATCTTCTGTTTTTTTGAATAAATAAAAACTTTCAGTATTTTCAGCTAATATTCTCTTCACTATTAAAAAAACATCTAAAAAAAAAAGCAGAAAACATCTAATAATATGAGTATGCCAAGTGGTAGCAAGCAGTAGAGAAAACATAAGCTACGTATTAAAATTGGGCACTCTGTGATGTTGGGCAAGTGGATGTTTTTTCTTGAACGAAAAGTATTTTTAAACTTTTTTATTAATCTTCGATATGTTTCCTTGCTGACTATCACCTGTCTTTAATCAATCAAGGGTAGTTCACTTGAGGATTTCTGTGTGTACCACAGAACACAAATGGTGCAATAAAGAAGTTGTGTTCAGCTATACCTACTATTTGTTCTATATTTCCTTTTTATATATTTTATTTTGCTTGGAGCATTATTCATACTTGGTTTAGTGTAGGGCAGCAAAATATATATAATGTCATATAATGTTGCAGTACTGATATCACAATGCTGTTTAATTCCAGAAAAGTGATGATGTGGGGCCTTTGATTACTTGAAATGTATAACTATCGTAATATGTAGCTGTAAAATTGCAATACTAATATTTGGTCTGTATCGTGCAGCCTTAGTTTGCATGTCTGACATTAACAATATGTATAAACTATAGCTAACTTGGCTGTACTTTGCTCTGCTGTGTATATATACACATATGTCTCCTGTATTATAATGCACTCTGGATGATGAAAGTTCTGGATGCCTTTACACATTTCTTGTAAGCCTCCCCCCTCCTTGTCATGTTACTGTTGCCATCAGCTGGTGCAGCTGGTGGCCTAGTGGTTATGGAGTTGCATCACAATCAGACGGTTGTGGGTTCGAATCCCAGCACTGCTATACCCCATCGCAATCAGATGGTTGTGGGTTTGAATCCCATTACTGAGATACCCTTAAGCAAGGTACTGCACCCCAGGCGCCCTTCATTGTTGGCAGCATGCTGTTTCACCTGGTAAATGGGTTAAATGCAGAGAAAGAATTTCACACTGTGTCCTGTGTTCATGTGTCCAAGGGTCCTCTTTACTCACATGACTCACTGTGTTAGTATTATTTCACTCAAGAAGTGGAAAAGCCTGTCCCATTCACAGCTTATGTTTGCATTGGTGGACACAAATTTAAACCGGCTTTATGTGTGTTCGTTCTCTTTTCAGAGCCAGAGGAGCTGAAATGGATCATTCAGGAGGTCAATTACCGTATTGGCATCCAATCTGCTAAACTGGTGCGTCAACTGAAGAGGAAGGACCGCCTTGATCACAAGCAGCAGAAGAAATGCGACATCGTCACTGCTTGCCTGCAAGCCGTCTCCCAGAAACGAAGTAATTCTTAATCTGTGTTCTCTTATTTCATCTCCTAAGTCTTCCTGTTAGCAGAAGGATGAGGTTGCATAAGAGTTTTATGCTGTTTAAGTCTAAATGAAAGAAGTTCATCTCAGTTTCTTCAAAATCTCTGTGTTTTAGGCTTTGTTTTTTTGTAGCATTTTTGAGGCTTCTTGAGATCATTCTGCGTTAGAAGCAGATAATTTAAAATGCTCTTGGCAGCTTTGTTTTAAAAATGAATGTGGGATCAGTTTTTTTGCCTGAAATTTCCTTCAGGACTAATGAATACTCTGTGCAAAAAGCTTCTCTTTTACCCTCTTTAGCATCCCTGAGGTGTCCTGAATGGTCTGAAAAGAAGTGCTAAAATTTTTCACATTTGGAATGAATTACTGTTACATCATTATTTGAAATAATTGCTCACAAATACATGCTTCACCAACTACTAAAGCTCATCAGTAAAGGAGTTTATGATCCAGATTAAACTTTTGTTACATGCAACCATAAGTAAATTATATTACATTATTGCTACAGAATTATTCAGTCACTGATGATCTTGTGAGGAAAACAGTGTGATGTGATTGTTTTTGTGTTCTCCATTTTATCCACATGCAGCATGACACCTAAGCAGGTACAGTATAAACCCCTGAAAACAAACATCTGAAGCTGTGCATGGTTTTAATTTCATTTTTTTTTAAATTGTTGCTTGAATAGCAACTCAGCAATGGCAATGGAAAAGCAAGGATTTTCGTACTTGGAGTGGTGAATCATGTAAAGAGACAAAGGTTGGCATGGGCAACTAGTTTTATGTACCCCCCCCCCTTATTTTTATATGCACTAAAATGAAGACGAAGACCTCTTGGATCGTTTTTGGTAGGTAAAGCAAGTGCAACCCACAACACCTGCCGTGTCGGAGATGCCCTGACCCAGTCTTCTAGCCATCAGAATCTGGCCCATGTCACTCAGTCACTCAGATCTCTGTTCTTTTTTTTAAATCCATTTTTCCTGCTTCCAACACATCGACTTCAAGAACTGACTGTTCACTTGCTGCCTAATATATTCCTCACCTTGACAGGTGCCACTGTAATGAGAGAAACCCTCTAATATGTAAAATAACATATATAAAGCTACCTCACTAATATACAAGCTAATAAAACCACATCAACACAATACCATGTTATTTATCATCTGTCTACATGTGTGTGTACATGTAAATGTATGTGTGTGTGTGTGTCTTTTTCTCTCTCTCTCTCTCTCTCTCTCTCTCTCTGTCTGTTCTATCTATCTATCTATCTATCTATCTATCTATCTATCTATCTATCTATCTATCTATCTATCTATCTATCTATC
>JBBPCY010042242.1:0-13484 GCA_037974405.1 Brachyalestes nurse
ATTTAGAGCCAAATCCATATTTCCAGTTATTTTGGTGAGAGTAACTTAAAAGTAATGCAGTAGTAGTGTAATGCCTTCCATTTTAAATACAGTAATATTGTAATGTAACGAATTACTTTGAAATGACAGTAACAAGTAATAAATAACATTACAGTTTTTAAGTACCTTGTCCAACACCATAAATATCATATACCTATACATTAGATGTTAATATTGAAAATATTTCTTTAATGAATTATTTTAATTTCTTTCTTATGGAAATCAGCACAGAGGGTTATGATTAGGATCTGTCATGCATTTTGTAATCTACACCACAGGCCACAGTGGCTAAAGTTAATACCTTCCCTCAGACTTTGCTGAACGACCACAAGGTCAGTAGCAGTCCCTGCACGAACACCTCCAACCACAGTTTGAGGCTGTTCCAGATGAAAGTAGGACACATGGACCACAAAGCACAATTGTGCACGTAAATCTGAGGGTGATGAGTAATTTATGGATCTGTTTTTCCATTGTTGCTTGGTTTGTAAATCCAAGCAACACTTAATAAAATTATGAAAGTTATAAACTGAGGCTCTGCAAGCTAGACGTGAGAAAGTATTTTAATAATTAATCTACAGAAATGCTCAGTTGATCAACACTGATCACTAAAGCCCTTCTGAAAAATCATTTTATTCAAATGCATTATTCATTATTCAATTTTTATGTTTTGTCTCATACTTTATGTGAAACATTTCTTCATTCTGTTCAAACAGGAATTCCAAACTTTTGAGCGGGAGTTTGTGTGTCAAGGCGAGGCCCGCTCTTTGTTTTCCACATCACCCACTCAGTTTCGAGTTTCAGCTTGTTCCTTCTTGTCACAGAGGATCATTTAAGTTTCCATGCAGACCCCTGCTCAGACGTTCTAGACAGACAGGAACTTAATGGAGGAAAAAGAATCAAGGATCTTTTTAATTACTGTGTAATGCAACTGTTTCTATCAACAGAGACAGTGCAGCTTTGCCCCAGAGAAAACAAAATGACTCCCCTTTTCACACACCCACCCATCAGACTCTATAACTTCTGCCCCTGTCACACACCCACCCATCAGACTCTATAACTTCTGCCCCTGTCACACACCCACCCATCAGACTCTATAACTCCTCCCACTGCCATCAGACTCTATAACTCCTCCCCACTGTCATCAGACTCTATAACTCCTCCCACTGTCATCAGACTCTATAACTCCTCCCCCACTGTCATCAGACTTTATAACTCCTCTCCACTGTTATCAGAATCTAGGCCTAATTTTGATTTATCTATAGCATTTATATTCTCTTACTGACCACAGCATTTTGTGTATATAGTATAGTGTATTTAGTACAGAGTATTTTCTGGAGAGTTTTATTTTGATTTCATATTTTATATTGATCTAGGCTTTGTGCAGTCATGGCGTAAGCAGTTTCCACTAGGATCAAAAGTTTTCAGATTCGGATTCTGATGCCTGAAAATGTGACATTACAGAAGCAGGCTGTTATTATGACTGAAGTAATATTTTATAAATGAACTGAAGTGATATGAGTCTTTTAACCCTTAGAATGCGAGCAGTATGGATCCATGTCGCGAGCGCAACAAATGGTAAATTGTCATTATACAGCAAAACAACTCCTTATATGGAAGTTCCCCTGGTTTGTGTTGAGGCTCAAGCGTTGTTTGGTGTACTCAGAACCAAAGTTATTGTAATTTAAAGAACAGAATGTACAAATTTCTTTAATCTTAGGTTTAAGAAACAAACCACAAGATAGTTGAACCCGGGAAAACTTTCAGGATAGTCTCTGTCCACAAGTGCGTGGGGAAAATCCGCAGAAGAAGGGGGTCCGGAGAGCGGCTGAGCAGCCGTGAAAGAACGTTGAGCATGTAAAAGAACGAAAAAAAGTTTTTAGATGGTTTTACACCATTTTTATGTGTTGAAATCAGATTTTACTAATACACTCTGAGTTTTGTGAGTCAATGTACAATTGTCTCCTTGGGAATGCAACAGTGACAAAAACGAGCCCTACTTGCAAGCTGCCCTGTAAATTTCCGACTGAGCTGTTTATGTTTCGGATTACTTACAGTAAGAACTCTCACTGAAGCAGTAGTCATGTCACGCATACCTGCAGCGTGAATAAGACTTAAACGTATACAAAGCGGTCAGGCGACAACAATGGCCTGTCATTCGAAAGGCAGCTAAATAAGCACGGAGTGAGCCAGACTCCGCCGGAGAGCTGAGCCGGGAGAGAAAGAATGATAAACTTTCATCTGTTTGGTATTTAGAGTGAAACAATTAGTGGAACCTGCTCTGTGCTGCAGGAAATCGGGCCCTGCACCACGCACGCTAATGCAGCATGCACGACACCGGCTTGCACGCATAATGCGCAGCCCAGTTGCGCAGACACACACACACACACTCTTTTTCTATCTCTGTCACGCACATGTATATACATATAAACAGACAATCTCATATCTACTGACAACAGAAAGTTCTCTAATTCGCTGAACACCAATTGTTTAGGCTATTTAGAGCACGATATTATGGAACGACGCAACTAGCACTGGTTCCTTAACCGCTGACCTGAGATTAGTCAACTATCGACCTGAATATTAAGATAACATCAGGTTTTACAAGATTTTGCACACTTCAATCTCCCTATTTTACTCTCTATGACTTCAGAAATGTTCACATTCAACGTTGTTGCCCTGTCCACAGTCCAGTAAAGTGATATATTAATAATCCTGATCAGCAGCACAATGGTGACGTAAGACCACAGAGATGATTGCATATTCCTATGCGCTGCGCAGTATGGAAGCTTTGGGAAGTTTTTCTCTCAAAGTCACTTTTGATATTGAGTCTTTTAGTTTTGCTTGAGTTTTGGCATTTATCCGTGTGATGGAAACCTAACCCTGCTAACTGGTACACCTTCGCGTTTCTCACAGCACATCATTAAAGATACATTTTTTATTTGTCATTGGAAACTTCCACTGAAATGTAACTTCAGTCCAAACAGATTGTAGTGTTTATACTTCGTCAACTTCCCAGTTGTCAGTTTATCTCTGTTGCGTGGACAGTAAAAAAAACAATGGCTTTTTTCCAAGTCTGTCTGTTGTCACGACCACGTTTCAACCAATAAGAAAGCAGTGATGCGGTTCGGCTGCGGCCCGCTTTTAGCAGCTCAGATACAGATCAGACATTTTATTTGTAACTGCAAAACATTTATTGTGGGAAAGCACTATTCGTAAGCCTGATATTAGAGTTCCTGATTGTTTGGGAGGGGCTCTGTGTTCTTCATGCATTATTTAGCCTATTTAACTCAATGTAACAGGTATGTGTCCATGCTCACCTCACAGCTAATAGCTCTGTGTCCCATTTACCCTTCCACCAAGGCAGTTCAAGGGCCAGTTTGGAGTTGGTCCTGAAACTTGAACCAGTTCTTCATGTTTCCATATCCAAAGAATAAACTCTTAGCCAGAAAAACCTGTTCCAGAATGCTTTGTTGGGCTGGAACCAAGACACGGCTGGGGGCAGATTGTAGTGACCAACAAGACCAACTAAAACTTTGTGACTGCCATTTAAAGAATCAAAGCTGGTGTAGAGTCTACTCCACCAAAGAAGAAGAAGATCCAGATCTTCATTATGGCCCCTTTTGCCCTCGTTTGGCCAAGCTGCACTTCTAAAGGATTAGGCAATAGTAACACTAGGAGATCAAATGTAAATGACATTAGCTATTAGTTATTAATATACGCATGGACGTCATCATAGATGTTATTGACAAGAGTTATGTATTCGTAATCCTGAGAGGGTTCCTGATTGTTTGGGGGGCCTTCATGCATTACATAGGTGACTTAATTAATGTAAACAGTAATGTGTCTTATATAGCTTTATGTTCAATTTACACTTCCACCAAGGCAGATCAAGGGCTAGTTCAGAGTGGTCCTGAAACTCGAACCAGTTCTTCATGTTTCAATAGCCAAAGAACCAACTCTCTGCCAGAAAAACTGGTTCCAGAACAATTTTCTGGGCAAGAACCTTGGGCATATTATAGTGACCAACAAGACCAACTGAAACTTTGTGACCACTGTTTTAAAACACCAAAGCTAGTGTAGCGTCTAGTCCAACAAAGAATAATAGGAATTACTCACTTAATATTCACGAAAAATACTCTCATTATTCTGTGCTGACAAATAAATGTACAGTATGTTCATTATTTGAGTTCCTTTATTAGCTAGAAAATGCCATATTTTTGTTCATCACTACTGACCCAAAAAATGTCACCTAATATAATTAGAATTAGAATTACAATATAGATCACCAGACACATGTTAGATATTTACCAAGCTATTAAGTGAAAGTTAATGGGATGAAACATTTAACGAGTGCATTTAAAGTTAAAGGACAGTATAGAATTTGACTGTCAGAATGTCAGACATGCACTGTTACAGATCTTATAAGGAAAGACATATTTGACATATTTTCATTCATAATTGTTCACTCAACAGCTTTCTGATGTTTAACAAGATTATAAATCTGCAGGTTATGAAATAAATGGATAAGTGGGAAAAGACAGTGGTGTGCAAAAACTTTTGACTGGTAGTGTATTAGCTAGCTAGTAAAAACAAAATAGAAAGCCCTGGATCAGGTACACAAAGACAGCTCTTCAAGGACAAATCTGAGTCAAGCAGACAGCTAGCTAGCGTGTAATGCGCAATATTTTTATTACTTTAACACAGTAGTAGCATGATATATATGATAATGGTGGTGCTAAAAATTCAACAAGCAAATGTATCATGAGGCAGCAGAATTTAACTTTTTTCCATTTGAATTTTTAGCATAAGAAAAGTTCTATGGCGTGAATTAGGTTAGCAGGCAGCCGGGCGGCACTTAGCCTGACCTCCTGAGCTGAACGGTCAGCATTAACTTTGTTTTCAGAAGGCTTAGACAGTACTTGTCATTTTCCAAGCGCAGCTGCACTTTTCATGTCTGCGGTTTGGGTGTTTGGTGTTGTCTTTGTCCTTCCTTGTCTGGTGTCTTTAGTTTCGTGCGGCAGCTACGAGGCTAATGCAGCGAAGGCTATACCACACCCCTCGGCCGAAACGGGGAGACAGAATTTGGTAAAAACTGAAAGACATATATCACAGAGCTGTGCTGTGTTGTTCCCAATGCAGTGAAATTTAACTTATATGGACAGTATTTTATATTATATGGGTATTTTCACAGCACTCACATACATACATATATATACAACTCCAGAAAAAATAAGAGACCACTGCAATTTATTTTCAAATTAGCATCTCTATGAGTTTGACAACCATTCCATGCCAGTGTCTGTTAAATTCCTGCACAAGCACCTCATTCTGCTTTATAAGGTACTGACAGTGAGCACCTGAATCACATCTTATTTCATGAGGAAAAGTACAATAAACACTGCAGTAATGAACACTCTCCTCTTGCAATGTGACCATTTGGATGACAAAGCACTACTAGACGTAAATTATTTTCATTTTGTTTAAGAGTGACCAAAAGATTATTTTTCTTTGAATTATTCAAGTTCTGTAAGCACTGCATCATTTCTCTTATTTTGATGTATTATGTCATTTCCTTTAAAATGATGCTTTAAAGCACAATACTTTTATTTGGAAATTAGGAGAAATATTGTCAGAAGTTCTTAAAATCTAAGGCAGTGCCGTTCAGTTCAAAACTTATATAAGAGATATAAAACCTGAGAAACTGAACATTTTTGCAGTGGTCTCTTAGTTTTTTCTGGAGCTATATGTGTGTATGTGTGTGTGTGAGTGTGTGTATGTGTGTGTGTGTGTGTGTGTGTGTATGTGTGTGTGTGCGTGTGTGTGTTATGAAGCCATTATTTTTGTGGCTTGATTTTGCATGTTTAAGTATCAGTATGGAAAATCGATACATCAACACACTATGCAAACCTCATGAAGTCATAAAGTCGACTAAATCTATGACACCCAATCTAAATCCCAAACAGATCCCTAGTATTGGCTGCTACTGAGCTAAACTTCAATCCAATTGAAGGCCTCAAACCAAGTAGGTCATTAAGTAACCTCCAATAGATTTGCTCCTGTAGTTTCTGATCCTTTTTGACACATTGTTATCTACAAACATGGACACAAGTGTGAAAGTACAAACTTACACTGCAGGACTAGGGGGCTATTAGAGAGTGAAGAAGTCTAAGCAGGGAGGACAGTATGTTCTCTTCGGCCGACCTCGCTGCCGTGTGTACTTTGCTCTTGCGTGTCAAGCGTGTCATGAAATTCGCAGCTACTTCAAAGGCAGCCCCGACTAAACTACACAGCCACGCCCTCGGCTCGCAGAGCAACCTGGAGATGATGGTGCTTTACTATGAATGACAAAAGAAGTGATAGTCATCTCTCTCACACACACCTAATCAGTCCTTCTCACTTTTTAACAGGCTCTATTTATTTACCATTACAGCAGACTGGGCTCTCTTGCTAAATTAAAATATTATTTCTTTATTTCTTATTAAACTGTGAATGTGTCAGTAGAAGCCGACAGGTTAATCTTTCACAATCTGATTTTATGAGCTATAATAATTTGAATAAACACAATAAAAGCTTGTTTACCCAAGTCAAGTGATATTACAACATGTATTAAGGATATTATTCTTAAAGGGCCCATATACTACATTCTTTGTGTTTTACACATTTTTCCTCTGGAGTTCTAGCTATGCTTGTGTGGTTTTATGCACCAAAAATAGTCATAATACATTTTCATTCTCCTACAACTGAGCAGGCTTTTTTCTGTTTACTGTGCTTTTAGGATGGATATACAGTATGTAAATGAGTACTCGTCTGACTGGCTGTCTTGTGTTGAGAAAGTAGTCCAGGCTGAAACACCACTTATGCCTTCAGTGTGAATGGGTGGGAATGGACCACTACTGATTGAAGAGATGGACATATGCAAAATATCTGGTTTTAGGATGTTTCTGAAGCTTAGTTTCAGTACGTGGACTGTCTGGACGGGGGAATGGATTGTGCAGTTTGAAATGTTAAAAATGTTTACAAGCTCTATAAGCATGGATGCAAAGTGAGAAACACAAATCAGTCCTGCAGACACAGCAGCTCATAAACAGACTTAAAGACACTAAAGCTCAGATCAGTTATGAAAGGAAAGATGTCACGGTTTGCTATAGGTTTTTAATATAATCAGCCCATAAACGCTAGTTTTAGAGCTGCTAGTTAGCCAAGCCGACAGCCAGCTCAGTTTCTTAATCAAGAAACACTACACTACAGAGACACCAGCCTCATAAACAGCCTTAAAGATACTAAATCACATGTCAGTAATGAAAAGAAAGATGTGTGTCACTGTTTGTTGTGGTTTATTAAAACTAATCAGCCCGTGAACGCTTGTTTTAGCCTGGTTGGATAGCTACCAAGCGGGTAGTCAGCTCAGTTCCCCAATTTGAACCTGTATCTCAACTTTTCTGGGTGAAAAATGTGTTAATATTAAGCCTGAAGGACAATAAAGTGTGATAGTGTGACAGGTTCAGTTATCCAGCAGTTTTTGTCCTGATCAGAGTTTGTTCTCTGATTCTCTGAGCTGATTCTCTGCAGCAGCGTCAGCCCCGTACATTTTAATCCGTGCACAAATAAGCTTCCGTGAGCAGTGGAGCGCAATCACACTAATGCATTCTGGTTACAATTGGTTTTCCGTGAAATGCGAACTTTCAAAAGAACAGTGTATTCTATTCTACTCCTTACAAAGGCTGCAAAGCGTGGACAAGGTCCTCCTCTGATGGGGAACTGGTTTAGGCCAACAACCATCAACAAAAACCTCTTTAGATCCTTATCTGATTTGGCAAAGAAGAAACAATTTAAAACAATGAGGGAAAGTCTGATCCTGTATCAGGGCAGCTAGTCCATTTAAAAAAAAAAAAAACCATAATGAAAATATATTACATTAATATAATTTGTTTACAAACAACAATATGTTGCATTTTCATAGGGGCTAGGCCACAAAATCTACTCCAGCTTTGGAGAGGGAAGAAAGCAGTGTGTGCGCGCGCGTGTGTGTGTGTGCGCGTGTGTGTGTGCGTGTGTGTGTGTGTGTAAGCCACCATCCTCAGCCCCCATCTCTCTTCCTGTCTGCTTCAGTTTACACAGGAAGTTCATATCACCAACCAGGGTGTCCCAGCGACTTCTCACGCCAACCAAAGGGCCATCCAGCAGTGTGTAGATTGGTGTGTGTGTGTGTGTGTGTTGTGTGTGTGTTCCAAAGATAAAGCTGTGATTGAATTCTGATATGCGACGCCTCATTGCCTTTGCATGCTGGGCTGGATTCCTCTGTGAAAGTCTCAGAACTTTTTCAGACGATGATAAATTTAGAAAAGTATGAAATCATTGCTGCAGAAAATAAAGATAGATACGGAACATGTTTGAACTGGCTACGGGCGCTGTTTGCAAATAGCGGAGGACAGCCTGAGCGCACGTACCACATGGGAAGCTAAGGAAAAACAAAACAAAACAAAAATTATAATGCTTAAAACGATAGTCGGACCAAATATTAAATGAACCCCAAACCCCCATAAACCAGGGGTCTCCAGCTCTGGTCCTGGAGGGACAATTTTGTGTTTTCTCTCCTCAAACATGCTCACTAACCATGTTGATTAACAGGTGCGTGGAACCAGGTGTGTTTGAGCATGGAAATCCCTGAACTTTGCTGGACACCAGTTCTCCAGGACCAGAGTTGGGGGCTGCTGCCACACACCAAATGTAGTCATTCAGCCAAGACAATTGGTGGAATTTTGCTTCTTTGCATGGCTAATATAGCTACCAAGTCATGGAAGCTTATACCCCACCAATTAGCACAGTGCAAACTGCACTTCTCCTCTAACAGATTTGTTTATGGGGTTTCTGACACTGTAACAAAAAAGTTCTATATAGTATTTAAAAAGGGTTCTTTGACTTTAATAGCTGAATCCTTTTGGTGCTATGAAGAACCGTTTAAAAAAGTGTTAGATAATGAACCACATACAACAGGTGGTCTATAATAGACAGCATGCAAAGACTCATATAGTCTTTTGGGGTTGCCATGGGTTGTCAATAAGTTTTCTAAAGAACCCTTGTACCTTTTTAAGGCCCTCTAGTGGCCAGGCAGGATAGATGGCAGGATGAGATTTTTTAAATCTATAATTAAATCCAATCTGTCATCAGATTCATGAGGATATGTGAGAAACATTATGTGAGGAGTGAAAACCCCCTATAGTTCCGTCTTCTCAACCAAAAAGACAGCCATGCCAGGTCACCACCTTCCAGGGCCTGCAATCGCTGGGGCTCAGTGCCAAAACGCCCTCGACTGGTTCGGCCGCTCACGACTCCCCACATGCTCCTTCCCCAAACAAGGGCAACTGCTGATTAAAGCTCCGGCGGAGATTGTTGTTCCTGTTCCTGTTGTTTATGGACTACAGAATCTCAGCTACTCTTCTAATCTGTAAAAAGACTCTATTTTCTTTCCCTCTGGGTCGACCTGAAGAGGATGGGTTCCCCTTTTGAGTCTTGGTTCCTCCTGAGGTTTCTTCCTCCAGCTGAGGAAGCCTAGTGGTTAGGGCGTTTTCCCCTGCAATCAGAAAGTCATGCGTTCGATTCCCAAGACTGCTAAGCACCTCAGAGGTACCCTGAGCAAGGTACTGTCCCCACACACTACTCCCCCACACACTGCTCACTCACACACGGCTCCCCGGGCGCTGTGTTCCTGACTGCCTGCTGCTTCACTTGGTGAATGGGTTAAATACAGAGGAAGAATTTCGTGCTGTCATAGTGAACACAATTTTTCCCACTTAAGTTTTTGAGTTGATTGGAGTGTGTGAGAACTTTCCAGCCGTAATCAATGACTATCTGATTAACTGGGGTACAAATAGGAGGTAACACAGAGGCCAAATTCCCTTTGTCATCCATCCACATGGGAAACACAAGAGAACACACAAACCAAATGAAGTGTGGGAATAATAGTTATTTACCTACTTGCATGAAAATGCCCATTTCTACAATTAGAACAATAAATAAAAAGTGGACATTAACTGGAACTGTTAGAAACTTGCCTTTAAGAGGAAACAATTTTATTTTGCCCCCACATATAGTGAGGAGGATGGTAAGAGAGGCAAAAAAAATCCCTGTTGCTGAATTACAGGACAAAGTAACATCTTGAGGTTACCACATCTCCAAAACCACCATCAGACACCACCTACATGCCAACAGATTGTCTAGAAGCTATGCCAGAAAAAAAGCCTTTTCTGTCAGTTAACCACAAATGTAAGTGCCTGCAGTTTGCAAAACGCTACTACAACTTTACCTGGAACCATGTTCTATGGTCTGATGAAACCAAAATTGAGCTTTTTGGCTATAAACAGTCAAGAGAAAGATGGCTATACTGAAAAGAATCCCATTTTTTCAGCGTGAGATAAAGATACTTCCCCAAAAGATGCATTTTTTTCTAACCCTGTTTACAAGGGATGCCAATAATTGTGGAAGGCACTGTATCTATCTGTCTATGTATCTATCTATGCATCAGTACACCTGTCTATCTGTTTGTCTGTCTATAATCATACTGTACCTAAACTGTTCTGTGATGGTACAGAGAGTACAGAGGTTGTATCATGTTTTGACTTTCAAGTGTATCTGAGTGTAATGGTGTTTTTGACACATCAGAAGTTACCTTATATCTCCACTGTTGTTTTCTTGCATGGACAGAACAAAAACAATGGCCACTTTCCATGTTGTGATGACATTTCGACCAATCAGAAAGCAGTGATGCAGTCAGCTCAGCTGCAACCCGCTTTTGGCCCTGCCATCGAACAGCTTGGGTTCGGCTCGGGTTGGGGTCACTTTATTTGTAATTCTTTGTGCCAGTGCAAAAGTGCCAGAATTGTTGAGGGTTAAATTACCTGTTGTCCGGTTAATTCTGTATTATCTACATTAGGTTTGACTTCATGTCCAACTACATTACAGGTGACTCAACTCACTGAGCATTAGATTAAATGATGGGATCAGGTGTACACATGAAAGTGCCAAATACAAAGCCATTTGCAGGTGCTGACAGTCGTTGCACAAGTACAAACACTTAGTGTTTATGATCCACTATTAACGACCTCCAGTTCCCTTCATGTGTTTATGAGAAGATAGCTTGATGCCATTAGCCTCTTGCGAAACTTCAAGGCAAAGGCATGTGTGTGAGTAGGTGTGTGTGTGTGTGTGTGTGTGTGAGTGATTCAGGAAAGATTATGTAACCTTGCCGTGTTCTAATAGAATAATGTAACCTATATTAGCAGATAGAAAGGAAGATATTTATTCAGAGGGTCTGTTTACCTCATGTCTCTTTTGCGCTTTTGTCTCCAAGTTCTCGATCTGTGGAGCCAAACGACTGCTGATATCTACCTAAACACATTTCATATTTAAAGTATCTCATCCAAACCTCAAAGTATGATTTCATCTCCCAAAGCCCCATGATTTGCCCACAAAAGTCTCGACACGTCTCAGCATGAGTGCAATAACACTTCGCTGTGGGACTGAGGAGAGCCAATCTGATTGGTTATGTGCGCCACCGCACGCAAAGGCAGAAGGCTATGAACGGTGTCAAGTCTCTGCAGTGATTTGATTTACTGGCTTGCATTTGATATATAATCCCCTCCCAAAAAGTATAAGCAAGGACACCCTCATCCTATACCTTCTACAAGCTTCAGAGAAAGGCCCGACATTAGAGGATCATTTAACACAGGAGCCAATCATCATGGCCCAGTAAACGCATTATTACACGCTTCTGTAGTGGCGGACAAAAAGGCAGAGTGAAACTACACATTGTAAGCAATGATCTCTTAATCTATGCTGTGTCTAATTATCTATCTATCTATCTATCTATCTATCTATCTATCTATCTATCTATCTATCTATCTATCTGTCTATTTATCTGCCAGTCTGTTATTCTTTTTACCTATCTCTCCACTCATCCATGTATCCATACATTCCTCTATTTATCCGTTTGTACAAACACTCTTTAATTATTATAGCAATAATAAGCCTTATGTCATATAGAGACAATTTGTGAATTGACAAGATTACAACATAGTCAGAGACCAGATTCTGGTCTCCACATCTGATCATTGTAAAATACGAACGATAAACACATTTTACGTCTATCTTAGCAAAAGCAGCATTGTTGTTATACTTGGCCTAAAAATGATTGTGTTCTAGTTTAATTTATTTTATTTATCCTCCGTTTCAAGTTGTTAACCAGCATTTATCCATTTCTTACAACAACTCTGGACCCCATCCACCAGAGTAACTTCCATATCCACTTAGCGTCACCTAAAGCGAGTACGTCAGACAAAGATCTGCACATCAATATTAGCACAAGATCGTCCTGACAAATTGACTGTGTCGAAAACAAACTAAATCAAACATTAAAGTAAACCAAACCCGCCAGTCAAAACCACAGGCAGATGTTATCAGGCCCAAACCCAAATGTCTAACCAGTTAGCCTCCTCTAAGTCAACACCTTAATACGTAAATGCTTTTACATGTGCAAATTCTACGCTACAAAACAAAGACAATGAGAGTTGAAATGACATCAGGTAGCAGATTGTTTGGTTGACTTTGGCAGTGCAAGTTCACTGATTTCATCTCTTGTAGAACAAACTCTGCATTAGGGGTGGATTTAGACTGATGCAATGATTCTATTGGCTGATTCTGTTGACATACAACTACACTGAAAATACATAAGCCAATAGTATATCTAACAGCAAGCTTTTGGTCTATATGTAGAACATGGGGACAGTATCCCAATGCATGATAGATTCCAGCAAATGAACTGGACTATTGTATCCCTGTTTGAACTGACTTTATGTAATTTATGCATATTTGAATTTATCCATTATGTGACAACAGTCTCTGAAGCTCCCTCACAGTATGATATAGGATCATCATTTGGGAGAAGCGACCAAAGAAATCAACACAACTGTTTCACAGTTGTCATCTTTCATCTGGGAACAGAACAGAATCGTACACTGTAGACTGACATTAGAACTTTATTAGAACTTTGAGTACACATTAGCTACCATATTCATAACAGACCAAGTTAGCCAAGTCTCCTCAGGTCACTATTCACTAGATGGTCACTTACTAATAGTACTTTTCCACTGACAAAAGGAACCACGCTGTACTGCGAACAATGTCTTTCCATTACAAATAAAGCGACCTGGACCCAAGCTGAACCCGAGCTGGTCCCGTAGGCTGCACCCAAGCTGACTGCATCACTGCTTTCTGATTGGCCGAAATGTTGTCATCACTACATGGAAAGAAGACGTTTTTCTGGCTGTGCAAAAACATAGTAGTGGAGATATTGATGTTCTGCATGTGATGTCACTTTCCCCCCACGCCTATAAGGACGTCCATGCTGGACGGCAGAAGTGAGTTAGGGGCGATTGGACGGAAAGTGTTTT
>JBBPCY010042292.1:0-13478 GCA_037974405.1 Brachyalestes nurse
CTGACTGACACTGATCATTATATCTATGCCACAGTGTGCACCTGTCTGACTTCACACTGAAAATATTGAAACAGTTAATTGTTTGGTGCCTGTGGTTTAATAAAAACTGCATGCAAGTCTATTGCAAATCTAATATTACTCATAATTCAAAAAGGTGATGTGATTGAGAAAAAAATGAAAGCAGATCTGCAATCAGCATGAAAATGTGAAATGTGTTGTCGTTTCTGATGATTACAAAAAAAAATTTTTGTTGACCTGTGTTATTAGTTTAGAGCAGGTATATGTAAAATATTTACTCCCTTTATATCTGTTCTCTCTTTTAGGTCAGACCTCGTTACCTTTGTTTAGATCTTTCTCCTGGTCTCTGATCTGCTAGGGGGCAGTGCAGCCGTTCTGTACACAGAGCCCTGAATAAGACCGGCCTCTTCGGCCTGCACCTCCTACCCCTCTGCCCTGCCCCTGTTCCTTCTTCTCCAGCCTGCCCCCTAGTGGGCCTCCTGGAGCCCCGGGCATCCCTCAGCCTCCGGAGGGAGCAGGAGGAGGGATGTGGCTCCCTCTCCCAGCACCTCTGCCTCGCTCCTGGAAACATGAGGCATGGCCCTGTCCTGGTTAAATCACACCAGGATGTGTCCACTCTCACAGGTAACAGGAATTTGTAACTGTTAATGTAGATATGATTATAGGGTTGAGATTATCTGTAGAGCATTATTCTGAATTATTATATTGTATTATAATATTATATTAATTATTATATTTTTTGGTAAATTATCAGATTTAACCCTCACTGTAAATATAATCAGCAGCATAATTTTTCAATTGTGAATGGACAAAAGTGTGGACAAAATTCAGGCTTCAGGTTCTACTACTGTTTATAGTTTTTGCTGCTGTTTTTTCCTTTATTCTTTTTGACTGTTTTATCCATAACACCCAGTCTCACAGTGTCAAAAACAAGTATTAATGCTAGAAAATAACATTTGAATAATCTCCTAATTTTAAAAACAAATGTGAGTTATTAGCAGGTGTTTATGGTTTTTTTGTACTTCTGTTTTTGCTTACATAAAAGAACTAAGTGTTATTCATTAATGTTTCATGTGGAAGAAGGAATCTGATATCAGTCCTCCATGCCAAATTTGTCCAGATCCATTATGTGAGTCCTCTTCAACCCACATTGGTTAAGGCACTTGCTATACAAAAGGCTTAACTCACTATGGAAGAATTCATGTTTGGATTGTTCATTTTTGCTTAAAAATGTCCTAGAATTTTATAGAGGACATGATTTCCAGGCAGTGGAAGCAGAACAGCCCTCCAGTATTACATATACCCTCATATATCTACAACAGCTTGTCTTTTTTCACAAAAGGTGTTGTCGACTCATTGTGGGCATTAACATTGTCAAATTTCCACCAAACAAGGACAATTTTGGTAACATACATCAGCCGTTAAGTGGTCACTGGAAAGCTTCTGACAGGCCATACTGTATTGAGTGCACAAGAGCACAATTAGCCTAGCTGAAAAGAAAGTATGAATTTAGGCTTCCTTACAAATTATGCATGAAAAACATCTCTCAACATCTCTGCCTCAAGCAAACATTTATTCTTTTCAAAGTAAGAAAACGGCCAGTAAGAAAATAAACACAATAATAAAGTAGAAAAAGAAAAATGACAAATTATTCCGCTTATTCCAGTCTGTTACATTACCATCGTTGTCCAGTAGGGTGCAGCAAAGACAAAGGCGATTCAAAGTCGGAGTTTAACCCTTAGTGAGCTGCTGAGGAAGATATTAAATATTCACACATTATTCTTTAAAATATTAAAATTCAAAACCCACAAGATTTTAGCGTATTCATTAATGAGTCTAGGCAATGTTTAAGTGTATTATGAATAGTAAATGCTTCATCTTAGATAACACTTTGTCTTTTTTTAAGTCTAAAGTTGTTGTTTCACTGTAATACAGTATATACATATAATTGCATAATTATTATGATTACATAGTAAGTAATATAAGCTATTTGATTTGTGTTCTGTATAGACATTTGAGTTTTTTTTAAGTGTTTTAGGGTTTAGAATTTACTAATAATTGCAAAACGTGATGGCCCTTCTTTAAATACAACTGCATGCATTGTAAACAATAAAAGTTCTTCTACTTACTGGATTTAATTGAAAGATTATATTTGTTCCAATAGATACTACCGATCTATATTTTAAACTGCACCATGCTTTTATAATGGCTATGGATATCTAAAGACAATTAAGTTGTGTAAATAAAGAAAGGCTGAAAAGTGCAAAAAATCTAAATACTCTTTCACTGTCTGTCTGTCATATTTGTACACAGACCTGTGTTCAGGTGTGGATTTGCCTGAGGTGGAGATTGTGAGTTTGCTGACTGAAAAGTTACCCAAATACACTCTGCGGGCAGACCATGTGTTTGGGTATGAGCATGACGACTGGCTCCATACTCCATTGTTGCCACCAGAGGCCGCTTTGGGACTTACCTACGAGCAGATCAACGAAACCTTCAAATACTTCTGTAAGTCTGCACTTCCTTCATAATTTACTTTGCTGTTTTAGAGATGACAGAGGCTTTTTGCGTCTTCAGAATGCACCTGGTCCATTGTCAGCCAGTTCTACTGGCAAATCTAATTGACAGACTGTGTAACAGCTACTTTGTGATTGTACTCCCACCATGACTCAACTAGCCTGTCACACGCAAGCTTGGGAATTTAATCGTTTTAATCCTTAATTCCATAATTCCCGTTAATTAACTATAATATTGTGGATCAAAAACATTTAGATATGTGTGCATTCATTCATTTTCTAAGACGCTTTTCTTAACAAGGGCCGTTTGGAGTCTGTCCTAGTACTCATAGAGTGAAAGACAGAGATTCTAGTCCATCACTGCATTGGACTGTAAATATTTCACAATTTTTAAGACACTCATTCGTGGTGTTTCCTTGATCCCTCCGGATTTTCTTCATGAGACATTCAAATAGGTTGATGAGGAAAAATGGTTTAGAATTATTTTTTATTCCCTGGAGATTAGGACAACTCATCCTATATAGGGTGAGGAATATATAACTCAGAAGAGGTAAAGATAAAGGGGAAAAGATAAAAGAAGACATCTCCAGGGCATAAAAAATAATTATAAACCATTTTTAGAATAGGGCAACTCACCCTACTGATATCATAGTTATTGTTACAAGTCCAAAGGTCTGTGTACAGTAGATTTTACTGGCTTTGTCGTTCGCCCCAGTTAGAAATTGTTTGGCGTATCATACTAGTTGCTGTTTTTCTTTTGTTAATGTTTGTGTAGATGTGACTGGCTGAGATTCATCTAGATTCTCTGTTCAGAAATGTCCAAAACTGTTTATTTTTCTGGTAGTTTGTGTTAAATATGGTGTGTTATGATGAGTGTAGTATGATTGTTTTAATCAGTTGAATTAGTGGTTGATTACTGAGCACCATGCATCATTACTCAAGTAACATCATTAAGTTTTTAAAATTATCAATAAAATCTACACCTAAATGAATAATAATAAACCATCTGTAGCCTTTTCTAAAATGCTTTATTGGGAAATATTTGGTAGAAAATATAAAAACTATGAAAAGTGTTGATGGAAATGATGGACAACTAAAATGTAAAAAAGTGCCAGTTAATTGAGTACCAGTTTAAAAAAGTACCAGTTTATTGAGGAATTAAATTTATTTGAAGTGAGCAGTTGAATATAATGGAGTAATCCTTGGCAGCTCTATACTGTTGTGTCTTAAGTGAGCAGTTTCAAATCTCTGTATCTGTTTGTTAAGAATTAATAAACTGTGCCTCAAAAGCTTTATGTAGCTTTATGAGGCTAGCTGTATGTAGCGATACAGAGCCCACTGTGGGTTGTTTACAGCAGGTATCTATCCTTATCCCTGTGCCATCTCCCTATACCTCCTCCTGGAATTAAATTAAAATCCTACTTGCCCACCCTGTGTGACCCTAAACACTGTGGAAGGATTTAGAGAAGAAGGCTGACCCATTATGCAATTTCTGGTAAACTGCACTGAACCATTAGCAACTTCTCCTCGAATCTCCTTTTGAACCACTTAGAGCTGGTTATCTTCAATACTACTTGTCGCCACTAGGGCTAGTCCTTTCTCCTCTTTTTAAATCTTGATCACTTCCCTTCCGCATGACCACAGATGCCAGATACCATTAAGCTGATTAACTGCTTGCTTTTTAAGTATAATTAGCCCTTCTGGTGCTCCCGTTGGCCTCTCTAGGCCAGGCAGCACCTTGCCTGGACCTTGTTCCAGCCACCCTGACGTCATTACAGCCAGGTCAGTGTGGACAGGTCATCACCCTGCCTTTCTGCAGTCGAACCTCTTCAGTACTTACACTACGAAACACAATGTACTTAAAATGTGTTTAACCCTTCCTTAATTACCCCTGAAAATACACCAAACCCCTTCATTCAAATTAAGTGGCTGTTAATTTGTGAAACCGACCTTTTAATTTTACCTTAAAATTAGATCTATGGCATGAGTGTGAAACCCATTAATCGTAAATGTAAGGTGTTCATTCAGGAGGTTCTATTATTTAAGGGGCAAATTTGAAAAAGTATGGGGAATACTTCAGTTTTCAGTAGTTTTACCCCTTAATCAGCCAAAGCCATCAGCGTTTGGTTTCGTAGTGTTAGGTGGGCTAGATTTAGCGATTGTGCCGCCATTATATGTCTAGTCTGCTAGGGTGGGATTAGTGGGTTTTGAGCAAACACCTAAAGGCTATTTATGAGATTTGAGTGTGTTTGAAGCAGTTCACAAATCTTCTGTTGAACACATGGAATTGGCAGACAGTAGACACACTCAGCTCTTGCTATTGGTCTTTTCCAAGCTGATGTGTTAAAAGCATGGCCAAGGGTAAACGACTGGGTCAGAGCATCCGAACAGCATAACTTGTGGGTGATACTGATATGCAGTGATTAGGACCTACCAAAGGAAGAGCAATTGGCTACTAGGTCATCGGGTCTCAGCACTCATTGATGTGGGGAGTAAAGGCTAACCTGTTTAGTCTGATCCTACAGAAGAGCTACTGTAGCACAAATTGCAAAAAAAGTTCTGGCTATGACATAAAGGTGTGAGAACACAGTGCATCACAGCTTACTGCGTATGGAACAGATTATTATGAACATCTAACGTGTAAAGCCTGCTATGTTTGAAAAACAAAGAGTCAATAGCATTGAAGTGTCAACTCAGAGCATCTTGACCCTCATTGGCCAATAGACTTCCAGATGCATCTGAGCTGATGATTTGATTCAATGCGGGTTGTATCTAGTTTATTAAAGTATAAAAGTTTTGCAGCACAAATACCACCCGTGTGCAAAAGTATTTGCCCTTAATAACTGGTTGTGCCACCTTTAGCAGCAACAGCTGCAACCAAAGAATGGAAATGTTTCAGCACACTCTTCTTTTTTAATCAGTCACATTGTAGTACTTTTAAGCATGAAATGCCTGTTTTGGGTTCTGTCACTACATCTCAGCAAGTCAGGACTTTGAATAGGCCACTCCATCACTCCTTGCTGTTGTGCTTTAGATAATGCTGCATAACCCAGTTAAGCCAGACTTTCCCCATCGCTGACTGATGACCTGACATTCTTCTGTGATATTTATTTTTGTATAATTTATGGTTCTGTCAGGCAAGACACCCAGATTCTGAAGCAGCAAAGCATCACTACACCATCACATATGTTTGACTGCCGGTATGACGTTCTTGTTGTGGAACACCTTATGAAAAGCTTTTCAGAGAATGTTTCAGTAACTTTATTTCTTCAGAAATGTATTTTGATTGTGGCACAGTATGCATCTTGTTTCACCTACATTCACGTTGCTGGAAAGGTTCCATTTAAGTGATCAGATTCAGCAGGACTGGGAGAAATCACACCTGAGTCTTTCCGGTCCAACTATACCTGGTTATCAACTAACACTGGATTAAATGACTGAGCAATTAGTTTGTTGATTGTGCAATTTTTTTTACATAGAGCCAGTTAGTGTTTATCGAAATGAAATAATGGTTTAAAAACTATATTTTGTGTTTACTCAGAGTATCAGGAGTGGGGCAGATAAAGGCTTTGTGCCTGGGTTAGCATTTAGTTGTTTGTTGTTTGACAGGGATTGTTGTTTGGACACTAATACCTGACAGACTGTTCCCACCATGACCTTCTTATCCTTCAGCCAACACACAGCTGCTCTGTCTTGCTGCAGCTGACCACCCAAGCACAGTTGAACTTCCGGGTGTGTCTTAAGTGCATTGGTTTAATTTTTTATTTCTTATATCTCCCACAGTTCCTGCTCTCATTGGTACATCTAGTGAAAGACATTTACCTGTGTTTCCTTATGTGTGTGCACGTCATACATAAGAGCTCTTCACAAAAGCTTAAAGCTTTATTATGTGTTTTTTTGACCTTTGGAATTCTCTGGAAAATTCCGTAAGCTGCTGTGTGCAGGTTTACAGGTGTGCAGCATTAAACATTAGCCATTAATCATTAACCTTAATCTGAAAGACACACCTAAAAACCTTACAGCTTCTCCAGCCAGCTTTCCATTTGCCTATAGTGACTCAACAGATATGAAAGACATTTTTTTCCCACTGTTTGAATGTGAAATCACTGTAAAATCCATGATAATTAACTCAAATCCAGACTGACCGGTTCAGATTTGCGTGATACTTTGACAGACAGTGTGATTTTTCTCTGAGTAGTGCATGTGGACTTAATATTTGCATTAAAAAAATAAGAGCTATGGAAAAAGGTGTACATTTTGATGGCTTTTAAGCTTTGAGGTATCAGTTGATGCATGAAATTGCCAAAGATTGCTCTTTGGTATACAGAGGGGTTTTCTGCCAAAACAGAATAGATAAAGAGATGCAAATACTAAACATCACATTAACTTTAGGCCTCTGTAGCTCCATATTATAACACCTTTATTATGCATATCAGGAACCAAATATGAAGGTGGTATCTTGAGTAAATTAGTATCTGTTATCAGTTGCATCTTGTTTTACAAAACACACACACATACACACACACTACATATTATACAGTTACAATTATATTGGATCATTTATTTGAAACAGATTTACCCTTTTATGGTTTACCCATAGACTGATTTACCATTTACCATTGACCACTAAATCTTTAGTGTTCCTGAATGGTGGCCTTTTGGAGAAAAAAACATTTTTCGAATAAAGTGAATGTGAGGCTGTACATCGGAAGCACATTTTTAAAGGATGCCTCCTTGTTCATTTTTTTAGCTTGAAAAATGCTGTATACCTGCACAAGTACAGCAATAGGCCAAAGTAATCACAGCAGTACAGCAGTACAGTACCACTAAAGCGATTTGAGACGTTTTATCCCTTCCCAGATTTTTTAGAGCACTATGAGCACTATCTGACCCAGAACTGACTGTCTGGAGGTGAAAAATTCATGCGGCTAGAAAGTTAATATTTGATGTAGAAAATATTCCCAAATTGCAGTCATACAAGAATGTCCCAGATCCTCAGTGTGTCTGAGACTGGCTGAAAGAGGAGTTAAAAGAAGGTCCCACGACTAAAGCAATAAGTTTAGTGAAAGACAATAAAATGGCACAAAAGAAAAAATAGTCAACTATACATTTATTTTTGTTTGGCTGATGATAAAGTTTTGACTGAGGAAGAACAGGTGAAGACGTTGAGTGCTGTCCTTATTAACTCAGTTAGCCACCATAGACCTGGCAGAGATAGCAGACGTTTTAATTAGCTTAGTCCTATAAAATATGGGCAGCTGTAAATCTGCATCAATGTAGTATTAAGTTGTCAGTCCAAGATTTATGTTTGCCTGTTTCACTTATAATGGAAATGAACTTGAACCACTAAGAGCAGTGGAACTTGACTGACAATAAAAAGACATTACAAAGATGTATGTGTTGGATTGTACTGTACAATAGTTTATTGTTGATTATGAAATATGTTTATGAAATGATTATTGATTATTAAGGATAGTATTGAGTGAGTATTTAGTTACTTTTTTCAGAAGCATCAAGAAATATTTGAAGCCTGTAAAACGCTGTTCAGGCAAGCCTTATCTTGACACAAATATACACTTTAGGAACTGTTCATTTCCACTTTTTTAGGTGTGCCAAACTAATTATTCAAACATTCTTGCTAAATTGAGGGCAGTGGTACCTGAGACAGAATGTTGGATAAGGGTAACACAAAAACACAGACAGGAGCACCATGTGTCTAGGCTAGGAGTGGGGAGGTTGTAGTCCTGTCCCCTACAGCAGCATTACGTCTTCAGATGGACAAGAAACGTAGCAGATTGGAGCATGCCATTAGCTTCAGGAGCATGGGGGTGTTCACTTTCTACAGGCACTGTAATCTTTTTAAAAGGTAATTTCCAAACCCATCTCTTTCTAACTATTACAATAGGAAGAAATATATTAAACCAGCAATAGAATCCATGCTTTTTGTTTTCTGTTTTTAGCCTCCCTGACTTTACCTTTAGTATCTTTACCCCCTCTTGTCTATGGTTTTATCTCTACCCATGGCTTAGAGCAGCCAGGTGAGTGTCAGCAGGCAAACTGCAGCTGAAGCACTGAGAGGATTTATCATTAACATTAACACAGCCCAAGAGTGTGCAGGTGTATGAAATAGTGTGTGTGTGTGTGTACAGACATTATAGTAGTGTATAAATATACAGCAAGAGTGAGACAGTGTAGTCAGATAGAGTACGATCCTGTAGGCTTTAGGGAAACGAAGAGAGGAAGGTTGTGGAGAACGAAGCGAAGAATCTGTGGGGAGCTAAGGAGAAGCAGGAATTGAAATAAATAAACATGGAGGTGTGGAGCAGCTCGGGCACAGAGGACAGCGAGCGAGAGAGTAGCAGCAGTCAGTGTGAAGAAGATGAGGAGCCTGAAGAAGAAGAGGAGCAGAGCACCGAGGGTTTTTGCAGAGAGCTTGTGCAAGGTAATGACCTATAGCCATTTGGTGGAATGTTGGCAAAAATGATAAATACAACAAAATATAACTTATGAACTAACCATCCATGTTATTGTTATTAAGAATATAATTAGTATTATGCATTAGTACTAATAGTAATAGTAGTAATTGCTCAGGTATTGAACAAAAATAAACAAACACAACAATATCAACTACAACAAAAACAAATGGACTGTAAGATTTTAATGTATTTTCAGCATATTCGTTTCTCATATGAGGATAAAGGCTAGTTATGGTTTGACCACAAACAATCCTGGATAAAAGGGCTGTTTTTGGGACAAAATAAGAATTATTAGGAGTTGTGACACTGTAATATGTAATATATTTAAGCATGATTCACTTAGTCTATCTGTAATACTTCTACTTGTTATTGATCTTTAACAACTATGACAGCTCATATTCCTCTCAAACAGGTTACTGCAGTCAAAGTGAAGTTCCTCTTGCTGAGTATGTGTGCCTTTTTGCACATTTGTCTGTGATGCTGCTGGAGGGCATGCGATGAGAATACATGACAGTGCCTGTAGTAAAACAGTCATTTAAAGGGTATTTGCTTAAATGCAAAGGGTATTATTTTCCACTAGTAAGTGCTATAGTCAGCATTGGTCAATTGAGTTCTGAGCTTCCTCTGAGACTAAGATAACTAATTACATTGTACTGAGAGATATTTAGTCAGCCTCAAATAAAAGGGCTGCCAGTCTGTTTCTATACTGAACAAATGTAGTTTGTTTAACCTTGAAAAACTGCAGTCCTTGCATTGGAGTTATAGATTAGACTTGTGGTCAAGTAATATAAAATGGCATTGCACATACTCCAACCACCTCTCAGTGTGTTGATCATACACCCTAATCTGTGCACTGTAAACACTGGTCACTGTGCAAATCAAGATGTTGGGAGTCAGTTGGCTTCACTGTCGTTCCAGGCACGTAGTGACATGGCAAAACTGAACCTGATGTAGCTAAATTCAGCTTGGGCAGCAAATGCGTTCTCAATCCAGAGAGGTCACAAAGTCATTAACTAGGGCTATCCTTAATTGAGCATGGAAAACTGGCTCTGTTACAGTTGGGATGATCTTAATAGGGTCAGGCCGTGTTGTGGAAAAACTGAATGAGAGCTTAGATGCTGTAGTACCATTAATGCATGCATGTGTACTGGTGACCATTGGGATTATGGAGGGACTATCAACAAACCATGCTGTTACCATAGGGTTTATTGTGTAGTCTGTGGTGTTACCATAGTTTTGAAGCTGTGTTTTTCAAAACTATTTAGTGCATGGTATTACTGTAGAAGTTTTCAAATCTGAAGTCTTATTTTCCCATATTACCAGCTATGAGCTTTGTATTTTCATGGAATTTAATATTTATCATTCGCATGTAAGAATTTTTGAGAAAGTGAGTAGTGCTGTGTTGGTGCTTGGTTTCTCTCAGCATACAGTTTCAAGGTTACCTGCTGTAGACTACTTGGGTGAAATTTCACACAGCTCTCGCAAGCCTCATGTGATGCGTAGTTTGGTTTAATCTGTTTTTTTTTTTATTGTTCTTGTTTTCCAGACCTTTTAATAGTAAATCCTGTATAGTGGGTTACATTTTATAAAGCACTCACCAAATTTAAGCTTATTTATTCATCCTGCCAAGATATAATCTTCATAAATGGGGATAGGAAAGCAGGTATTAATTACTTTACAATTCACAAAAGTACAGTTTCATGTGTTTTGGGCCATTAATGACCCAAAACGTCTTACGTTTATGTCTTATGTTTATTGTTACTGTCCCCAAATCCATAGCTATGCAAATGTGTTTGAAATGATTCATTTTATTTATTTAGATTTTATTGGAATATAGTTAATAATAACAGGAATTAAAATCCATATATTTTGTATATTGTATGATCTGTGTATTGATCTGCGCTAGATCTTTGGTTTTCTTGCCTCATATAGAGCTGGGCTGAGCTGGCATGACCAAGAAAGAAAAAAGCCAACTTGGCATCTCATCACTGCATGCTGTTTTTTGGCTAGACTGCAGAGACAGCATGCCCTCTTTCTTGTGCAGACAGATTTTATCCCCAGTCCTCTCTCCTCTTTATTCTGCATTCATTCAGCTGAAGGGTAAATGCTCCATTAAAGTGGCCTCTGCAAAGCAGTATTTCACTAATGTTTGGCTCTCTGCCAAAAAATGGAGCTCTCTGGACTCAGAAGTGCAGGCACTCAGGTCCATTTGATAATTGCTTGTAAAATATGTTGGACTGAGGGTTACTGGGGCTGTTACACATTATTTATAACTGTTCATGATAAACTGGTCACGTTTACCATGTAATCTGGAGATGTACACAAACCTACACACAAACAGCTTTAAATGATAGGTAGTGTACACACACAAACTCCCCAACACCAACAAAAAATGTACAAACTGCTAATATTGTGTTATATTTGGTAGAGAGGATACTACAGATATCAGAGAGAACAAATGAATCTGATTCCATCTTGCAACACATCCTGCCTGAAATAGCACATGTTCAAATAATGTGATGTTAGCTGTGTATTTCCTCCTGTTGTGAGAAGTTTGATCAGGATTAACTTTTTCACTTTTTTCTTTAATGAAATGCTGTCATTAAAATAGCTCATTTTAAAAACTTAGTAGCCTAAAATATTTTTTTAAAAGTCTTGCCCTTTCTAATATCTGGTAAAACTCACGTTCTGATCATTACAGTGTCTTATATTATGAAGAGTATGTTTTGCCAAAATAATAATTTGACAGTATTTTATTTCTAAATTATTGTTTAAGGCACAAATAGATAAGCTTTTTGCTGTCAATGTGATTTAAACACCTAGAACCATAATTCTGAATACTGATATCACAAGGGCATAAAAAACACGACCCCTTTTATCACTGCTTATGCAATTTTACACCTATGACTCAGCATCAATGTCTTACTTCAGCAGTCATCCTACACCAGAATAAGTTGCGACCTAGAGATTGTAAATAAACAAGTATATTACATTAGTATTTGTTGTATTCATTGAAGGTCATATTTAAGTGACCTTTTTTGCACAGGTTTCTAGTTACACCACAGGTTTCTAGTTGCACCACTAATGTTATTGCAAACAGACATAGAAAACATTTCATAGTTTGACAGTTTGACGAACACATAATTTACAAAAACCATGTACATCAGTACTTTTAGATGTACATGATGAATATTTAACCCACATATAATAAAATATCAGTTGCTGTTGTGTGCATGGATGGCAGTTGCATTGCAAGTGTTGTAAAGTCTGGAGCTTTGCTATTCCTGTGCAATATGTTTAGCCTGCCATTGCCGTTAATTTGTTTTCTGTGTAGCAGCTGCGAACTTGATCTGGCACACAGATATATATATCAGGCGGACAGAGAATGGTAGACTTAATCTGCTAATGAAGATCATGCTAAGAGGCTCAGTGCTCAGAATCGTCAGAGTGTCTGCCTGCATCCGTCCTACTCAGGAGGATCCCATACAGCTTTTTTTTTAACACAAGCACAAGCATCCTCCACACTGAGCATTTGTGTTAATTTTTTTGTATTTATTTGTATTAAACAAGATAAAGCGATGATGGTACTCTTGCCTTTGAAGTCATAACACCATAGTGATTATGTTGATTCTTTGTAGGGGCAGGATGATGATATGGTCCCACAATTTTGAGTTTCTGCTGAAACCTATACCAATCTGATGCTGTCTTTTTTATACAGCTAAACTGTTATTTAAATTATACATTTGTCTGAATGAGCTTTGAATCTGAAATCACAACCTCTGCAGTGTGAAATCACATCCTCTGCAGTGTGCTATGTAAGTTTTAAGAAGTTTTCTACACCCATATAGTGCCCTATTTCTCCATTGTGGAATTCTAAATGTATGGCTGAATCGGCAGTGGCTTTGTTAAACAAATTATAATCGATGTTTTGGTGCAAGAGCCTGTATGTTATTTATAAATAGTGCACTATGTAGTGAGTAGGGAAGCATTTGAGACACAGCCTTTCAGCTTATCTGTGTATCTCTGCATATCTGTGGATCATCACAGCATTTAATATGTTTAGCAAAATATGTGATACATCACGCTTTTTTCCAACTTCACATGCAGTGATTTTGGTCTGTATTGAAGTTATACCAATACTGATTATTGGATTGGCACATTCCTAGTAATTTGTGTTATTGGATCTGCACACTTTATATTGTATGTACCCTTAGTTGTGCTTATAAAAGTTTCACAATAGTGCCAACGCGTGTATAGTTATAAATACACAGTGGCTGTACTTTGTGCAGTACTTTGTGTGGTTTTATAGTGTTACAAAAACAACAGCTATCACTCTGTTGATGAGCCATTCATAATTTCTCTCTGTCTCTTTCTCTCTGTCTCTTTCTCTCAGTGCTGTGCTCAGAGAGAGTGGGCCAAGTTACTAAAACGTACCACGACATTGAAGCAGTCACACATCTTCTAGAGG
>JBBPCY010042355.1:0-13472 GCA_037974405.1 Brachyalestes nurse
ATAAGGCCAGTTTGGCCTATACCGCTGCCACGCCCCCAGTCAAAATAAGAGTCCCTACGGACTGGGGGCGTGACAGTCTGAAACCCTTGTGTTATCATAAAATATTCTAATTGTCTAATTTTCAGTAATTTCTTGATAGATTATCTGCCTTGAGCACTACTAAATACAAGACATTTTTAAATGTATAAAAATTTTACTTCCATTGTTTATAGCTCATTCATTTAATTACATCTACAGCTTTATTTATCATTCCACACACATCTACACTTTTGTTATTTACAGCATCCTACATATTAGTTATAAATACCCATGAATATCTATAAAACAGAATTGTAGCCTCATATAATAAATGTATATATGTGCCAGCAAAAACAGCTTTTATATTACTGAAAATAAAGTGTAAAGCAACGATTTTTCAATACAACCAAGTTAACAGGCCATTTAAAGAGGCCCCTTATAGTCATGCATAGACACACCAAAGCACAGCAGCCAGTGTGAAATTCTTTTTCTGCGTTTAACCCATTCACCAAGTGAAGCAGTGGGCAGCCACCAGTGTGGCGCCCAGAGAGCAGTGTGAAGGGTTCGGCCCCTTCTATTCTTGAAGAAGTAGGCTGTTTCATTAGAAGGTTACCAACTTCTGCTCAGCTGAACTTTATGATGGAGAATAACATGTGCAATTTGTCATTACTTCTGCTTATCAGAGCACATACAACCTCATTACACTTACCCAAAGCTATGGAGACATGCTTAGCTAAGCTCTAATCCACTCAAAGTTTTGAGTTTGGGAAAGTTCCCTGAAAATGTATGCATTGGATCAAAATGAAATAGAAAAATGTCTTATTAACAGTGTTGGGAGTAATGTATTACAAAAGTAACGAATTACTGTAATACATTACTTTTTGCTGTAACGTGGTAAAGTAAAGCCTTACAGAAAAAAAATTGGTAATATTTTACTCGGTACAAATGTCAGTAATGCGTGTTACAATGCATTTTTAACAATGCATTATTTTTTTTCTTCATACAAATTCTTCGAAATCAATGCGAGAAACGTCCGTGTGTCTGGTATCTCTCGGTACCTCTCCCCTGATTATTAGGTCACAGCCCTGGGCACGTAGTTGTGGTGACAGCAGTGTGTGTGTGTGACAGGACTGAGTGAGGAATTCGCCAAAGGACGGGGTTCCCAGCCTTTCTGCCCGACGAAGGCTGCAGTTTTAAAGACATATCGACGTCACAACTTTTCAGTTTAAGTAATGACTTTTCTCTTCCGTGGCCCTGGCACAATTAAGACTCATCTGTACTGGAACATCTGCCTTTCTCCATGTTGCAAGAATATGTGAGTTTACCTTGTCTACCATCCAGACATGTTTTTGTTACCTGGAAAAAATACCAGAACAGAGATGAAGGATGTGGGAATGGTAAAAAAGCACATTCCTCAAGATTTTTCCCCGAGTTTGAGGTGTCAGTGGTGGAGAGGAAACAGGAGGAGCTACTTAACATTCTCAAGTATTCAGTAGTTCCCCAGGGTCTGCTTACTGCCTCTTCACAAATTCCTGTCTCAGGAGAGCTCTTTATTTCTCTGTCTTGTTTGACTTGTTTTCATGAGTGCCTGAATGTGCATTCCACAGCGTATTCTCAGCTTTATTGTGCAATGACAGCATTTCTTTTTGAGCTGTATCTAACTGTGCACAAATTATCTGAACACTGAAAATCAGTTTGAAATGACGAATGAAATTTACCAGCTACCAGCTGTGCATATTCGTTGTCTATAAAAGACGCAGAAACCATGATTCACACTTTACACGCTCAGTGAGTAATAACACAAAAACTAGCTTTACATTTTGCTAGTCGAGTACCAAAAAACCATAGACAAGAGAATGTCCCAAGTGTGACACTATAGGAATTTAGTTTTAGCTTAATGTAGATATCCTCCACCAGAATCAGTTTAAATTCAATAATTTTTGATCATTAATTGGATATTGATTTATTAATTAGGGTTTTTCTATCAAGCAGGGTTTATTTAATGAATCCAGCACAAACTATTCAGCCAGCGAGATCAGCAGGAGTACAGTAATTAACCCTTTAACGCTCTTCTTAATTGTGCAGTTAAACAGAGTTAAACAGAGTTTAGAAAATGAGGGAATTAGTTAATCGATTTAATTATTATTAAATTAATGAGCATAGGTAACGTTTATCGCAACCATGAAGGGACTCCACTTTTAATGAAGAAGAAAAGAAGATCATGCAAAGACAACATTTATTTACACAAGACAAGATAAAACACACAAACTAAACTGAAAGAGATGATGGGATAACGGTATGAATAAGCTCACTGAAGGTTACTGAAAGTTCTTGAACACAAGGTCCTGACTCAACAAAACAGCCCAAAGAACCGTTTAAGCATGTATGATCACCCTTGCATCATAGTAGATAAATAGAAAGGAAGCTTTACTTATGCACCGGTCCTGGGGATGGAGCAAATTCTTGAACGTCAGTCGTGGGCCGCAGGGATGGAGTAGAGATGCAGGCCGCGGGTCTTGGCCTGAAGGCCAGGGAGTGTGTCTGGAAGGCTGAAGATGATGAAGCTCTCAGCGGCAGAAAAAGGCAGAGTGAAGCTGCTTGGAAGAGAGGCTTGGGCTCCTCTATTCTGAAGTTGTGCTGCGGGTTCTTGAACAAGTTTCAGGTAATGAATGAAGCAGTGGAGCTGACGGCTGGTCTTGAAGTCTGGTCAGATGTTCTTCTGCTGGTTCCTTGCTGCTCCAGCTTCTCCTTGCCGCTGCTCCTGGATGTTCTTACTTCTCTTTCTGCTCCTCTGCCCAGTTAGCGGCTACAAGGGGCTAAACAGCCCAGCCAACAACTACAATTTTTTAAATTTAATTTATTAACCCTTATAGTCATGTGTGAACACACCACAGCACAATGTGAACAATGTGAAATTCTTTCTCTGCATTCACCATGTGAAGCAGTGAGCTGCCGCCAACGAGGGGCAGCTGGGAAGCAGTGTGGGGATGGTACCTTGCTCAAGGGTACCTTAGCGTTGACACTAGCAGTTGGGATTCGAACCCCAACCCTCTGATTGCAGGGCCAACGCCCTAATCTGTGGAGGGAGCTAAAAATTAGGGTGACGGCCTGATTTGGCCTTCCAACCTCAAAGACTTGGAGATCATTGCAAAAGAGTCTTTTCCATTGATTATTGAGAAGGATATGAATAATTTGGAACATGCCATTGTTTGTTTAAATGTAAATAAAAGATTTTTTCCCTCAATGATACTCATTATACATTGTCTCATTTTCTTCTGGGAGATGCCTTTATCATTTCTAGTCAGAAAGAAAACTTCTAGGTGGAATAAAAATAACTTTGCCAGGGGGATGAGTAATAAACTGCATATTATTAACTGCGTATATACAGATACACACACGGACATACACACACATTACTAGGCAATTACCAATGAATACACAAACTGAGTATCATTTCTGGTAATTAAGTTTATTAATGTACCTGACTGCAAGCTGCACAAATCCGGTCCATCAGCTTCTCTAGGTTGGTCCAAAGTGCAGCACGAAATGTAGCTGTGTTTCCTGGAATGGGTATTATAGCCCTACCTGGAGTTCCTAAATTTAGCCAAATACATAAATTAGGTCTGTCGTGGTAATATATTAATTATTTTGACAATTAATTCATAATCATTTCCATGAATTGAGCGCAAACAATGAAAAACAATAAGCTACGCATTAGCATCATACAAACCACAATTTAATCATTTCCAATTAATTACATGTCTACATAAAACAATTTTAAACTTTTGTAAATTGATTCAAATGATTTATAGAGGTTTAATCAAATAAACAAGACTATATAATATAGATAAACTGTGGTCAATCAGGGTGTAATAAACAAGACATTTTTTTATAAACACAAAAAAAGAAAAAACAAACCTCTCATGTTGGCAGGCTGAGTGAGGACTTTAATATCAAGGGCAGTGGTTATGCTTTCCTGGATAGATGTCTTATAGCCATCAACCACACTGATGATGGTCTCTCTCAAACTGCCTAGATTATAGAAAACCTGCAGCGCTGTGCCAACCTGAGATGGGTTCTGAAGTCGAAATTGACAAGAAAACAAACAACGGAATTGAAAATCTATAAAACATATAACACTGAAACCTAAATTTTAGGTCCTACTGGGAAGAAAAGCTCTGAGTTCTGAGACTGATTTCTGTAACTACGTTTATGGGTTTAAGAAATGCAGAGATGAAAACAAGATATTTCCAAATAAATATTCAATCAACAAAAAAAATATTGTATCAAGGAGAAATACAAATTGCCCCTTATGCCCCTTTTAAATCTAGAAAAACACTATTTTCATTTGTCTTACATCCAAATGGGGTTAAGGGTCCACAAGTTGTGATGAAGCTACATCCACAGGCTGCAGAAGTTACTGTATTGGTTAATGCAAACAAATCATAATTTTTCCTAATTGGGGACAATAATGAAATTCTGTACTTGATCTGTATACTTTTAGTATAGGCAGGATACAGAGCAGTACATGAAATAACTAGCTAACAGTCTAGCTGCCTTTACTTAAGATGACAAAGCAGCACTGAGCAAGTGTCTACCCGTCATACTGCATCAGAGGCAAAGCAGAAATATTCCTAGACATCAGAGACACATGGCCTACACAGGGTTTGAAACCAAACAAACTAGTAAAGACGACTACCCTTCCACCCCCCAAATACTCAGTTTGTCCATAGCACACATCTTTCCACAGCAGACCCACAAACAACATATCTGTCTGGGTGCTCAGGTGATGTGCTCTCCAGCTTGCAGATGTCCAAAAAGACATTTTCAGCATTTGCCTGTGACCGGCAGTTTTCCCAGAGGGCATGTCACTCATTTGGTGACATAAGTCCCTTATTTACTAAAGACTGGTCATGAATAGCAAACATTCATTATACACAGGAAGCAAATCAGTTTGCATAAGGCCCCCAACTGATCTTTGGAGGACAGTGTTTCCTCTGCCATTCACCTTACTTACTCACCTAGACAGAAGAGAAATTATGTGAGAATTTGAGAGAACAATGTTCGTAGACTTAAGTTTAGCAACTTAATATTGTTACACAAACATATTTAAATTTTTTTTTTGCCAGGTCTGAACACCCCATGCAACTAAATCCTGAACTTCTTGACTAGAAGACCTTAAGTCTGTAAGGCTCAGAAACATCACCTTCAGCATCACCAGACTAAATAGTTCTCCCTAGACCTGTGTGCTCAGTCCTGCTTTTATTACTAATGCTGTAACTGTATTTCAAAACATAAGTTCAGCAATCATACATATCATCATCATCTTAGCTCTTCTTGCCACTGCTGGCAGGTGGCCTCCACATTTCTCTCCACGCATCCCTATCTTGTGCTCTCTGCATCCACCCATCTTCTTGATTTTGTCTCGCCATCTCCTCCTGGGTCTACCCCTTGATCTTTTCCCTTGTCTTCGTGTCCACTGTTATTCGTTTTGCCCACTTGATGTTCTGCATTCGGGCTAGACAGGCTGCCCACTTTCCTCTCATGTCTTCAACTCTATGATGTCTTTGATCTTGGTATTTCCTTTTTTTTTTTTTAGCATTTTTTAAGTTATCCTTTAACATGATGTTTAGTATTATTCTTTCCATGCTGTGTTGTGCCACTGCCAGCTTGCTCTCTTGATGTTTAGTGAGAGTCCATGTTTCTACACCGAATGTCATTGCTGATAATATGATTGGCCTCAACTTAGGGGAAGTGCTGTCCAGCTTGCATATTTCATATGAAAGTATCCATGTAAAAGTTTTATTCTATGACTAATAAAACCTCTTCTAACTTACCTGACCCATTATTTCAAGGAAATGGATGCAGTCATAGTTTTGAACAGAGTGGAAATAAATGCATTCACAACTATGCGCATATGAAGTTATACGACTGAAGCTATACTAAACGTTCCCTGTATGAGACTGGTTTTAGTTTAGTTGTCTCGGCTGACCAACTTGTCACTTGGCTAGCCAAGAAAGCCTAGTGGTGACTTCACTTCCTGCAGAAAATGAGGATAGCAAACCTGCCTCCTTCCATCCACATTACATTCTACTGGAGGACAATAGAGAGCATCCTGACTAGCTGTCTTGCCATCTGGTGTGGGAATGGTAGGGTCTCTCAGTCTAAGATTGTACAGCAGACCAGGAGGACAGATGAGAATACCTCTTTTCACCATCTTACCCCAAGTCTCCAAAATTTTGTATGACCCCTCTATGACTACCTCTTCTCTTTACCCTCATGCTGTCTAATAGCTTATTCTCTAAGGTGATGAGATTTTAGCACCTCCTCCATCATACCTGGTTTAGCATAAAACATTTTGTAAAAGAAAAACGCAAAAAATAGAAGGGTAGTGTGGGAGTGAAATACAGATAATGAAACCCTGTTGAACGTTTACAGTGGTTTTTACTCTGTACCCAAAATGAGGAGACTTTATATATGCACTATGGTCAGCAACATCAAGACAGTCATTTTTTAACTTAATTCTTTAGTGTGGCTGTTAAAGTATGGCTCCAAAAGAGCCCAGAGATTCAAGAGCTGTATCCTCTTGATCAATGCTGTATTATTACAGTTGCTATTACAGTAACAACTTGTTTTTCATTACAAGTCACACATCATAATACAAATCGGAAGCCTTGAAAAATGGCATACGTTATTTTCCCTCTGTGCTGGAATGACAGAGGTCACTCAAGCTGGCATAGACTGCGGAAGTGTGGTCAAAATAAGATGGTCCTTGTTATCCCAGCACAATTTATCAATATTCCAAACAGCATCTTGTGATGCTCTTTTGCAGTGCTTGTGGTTCTCTGTCCATTTGAGACAGCACTCTTTGATCATAATTAGTCTTCAAATAGAAGCTGAAAAGTTTTGGGGTGTATTTTAGTCATTATCCCACTGCAGTATGAATCTTCCTCTACAAGGATTCAAACCAGAAGATAGAGAATGCCCAGCTCCAGACTTAAATACCCTACCCTAAACTACCCTACTTCACCATTGGACACTGGTATAAGTCTCTTCTGTTATATAAATACTTCTGTTTCTGCCATTAATCACATAAAGCCACATAACTTTGACTCATCAGTAAATCTGTCTTTTTTCAGTCACCTCCAGGCAAGTTTGTATGTCCTAGCCCATCCAAAATGTTTTGCTTTGTTGACATTTCTGAGAAGTCGTTAAAAGACTGCTATTTGTCCTCTGAGAACACTACTACATAGTCTTTTGAATGTAGCTTGCTGATTGGTGTAGCTCACTCTTTATTCAGAATATTCTGTATTCGTGCATGAGTTGCTATTCTGTTTCTCAGTAAACACAATTTTATTTACTGGTCTTTTTCATACTAGTCTTTTTCACAAAAAAGCCAGTCAGATCATGTTTGCTCTCAGTGCTTCTGTTTTCAGTGCTTCTGCCACTGCGTGCCACAGCCTGCCCCGCACCTTGTTTCAACATTCTATAATGTTAAGCGTTCCCACCCTCCAGTGTTTGCACCCCATTAATGACATGGAAGAAGACATTGAAATACAAACGATAGAGAGGGCAAAAGCATCTGACTGATTTGCCATTCAATCAGACTGACTGAAATTTCAACCCTGGCCATGCTTTTTCTGTACATCAGATATGCTCATGAGGGCAGGTTTCATGGCGATTTCTTGTTCTGTTAGTAGCTGCCACGGAGCACAACCGCTGGAGAAATATTGTGTGTGCTTGGTGGATACATCACTGGGCATGAGGTGCTGTGGAACCATTGTGTCAGTGTCTGTATAGATGGGGCAGCGGCTATGACCCATAGGCACAACATAGTGCATGTGACAGCGATTTCTTTGTCAGTCCTGGCAATGCACTGCATTATCCATCGAAGGGTGCTTGCCTCTAAATGCCTGTCCACAGAACGGCATAAAGTTCTAAATCAAGTGGTCCGGAATGAGAACTTAATTAAAGCTAATCCGACAAATTCCAGTCTATTTACTGCTATGTGTGAGGAGATGGGTGCAGATCGATATTGTAAATTTGGCTATCTGCCAATACTCTTGAGTCTTTTTTTAAACAGAAGAAAAAAAATAATGCTTTCAAAAAATGTCCAGATACATTTTGTATACCTTCACACAAATACAAAAATCATTACTGTGATATAATAAGGGAGAAACATTGCACAGAGAACATGGTGTAGTAAGATGTCTCCTATGGGGTGCTGTTTGTAGCTTAACAAAGGTGTCATTTTTTCATAATGTAGTGCAATTTTTGCATGATTTTCACACATTGAGAGCGAAATGTGTTATAAAAAAACTAAATGTTGCGCTCTAAATATGAATGTTGCACTTTTACAAATGGTGACTCTAAATGTGGGATTTTAATGTACCACTTGGTGGTACAAATGGTGAGATATGATTATTGGCCACGCCCCGTGTTTACAATTGGCTGTTACTTAGCAGGGGGCTGGACTGCCTGCTGTGATGTGCCCTCACCAACATGGAGGATTTGCCTTAAATGAATCTAAATGTTAAATATGAAGCATATATCTCGCACTCTAAATGTGAAACTTCACAGTTAAATAGGGCTTGGTGAGAGTTTTCCAACGACCCCTTGTTCGCCATAATAGCCCCGGGAGATCCGGGGCTGGTTTCACAAAGACTGTGACTATAACTTAGATACAGGGCATAGTCAGACTTGACATAAACGTCTAAATAATAATTTGCATTATGCACGTCGTAAATCATGTTATGCGTGCTGAAATTATTTTCCGTATTTTTTTAACAGATTGGAAAACATTTTTTATTCCTTCCCGATTTCCGATCCAGTAATTTAGGTCAGGATCGGACTGATACCGATAAAGAATATCGGATGGGCGCATCTCTAGTAGCAGTAGCGGTATAATAATAATTGTATCTATATAAAGAATTTTGAGAAATACTAATATACAATCATGTGAAAAAAAATAGGACACCCGGAGCACTGCAGGGATTGCGATGGAGTAGGGTGTGTTTGGTGTGGGCTCCCGCTTAGACTTTTTTTTTTTTTGGGTGTTACTTTCGTCATACCTACGTGTCAGTAATTTCAGTTTTGAATGTAAAAGTATTTATCGAATCTATGGAATTATAAATATACTGTATCCTCCAAAACCACCACAAAACAAAGGGGAACCAGAAGCCCAGATGGTCCATCCTCGCACACGCTACTCCCCAGTGACATGGACGCCTCTGATCTGAAACCTGAGATTCTTCTCTTGCTTAAAGCTGACATTTCAGTGCTGTCAATTTGAACTGAAAGAGACTTTTGCAAGCAATTTCACCTTTCTTAAAAATGAACTACAAGCAGCAAAAAATTTAAATAATTAACATGACTGTTTTTTTTCGGAGATAGACCTGGTGAAGGCTAGCGGTAAGTGGAAAGGGGCTTATCTACATGGTCAGATGAAGCGGTTGCTTTATAAAACACAGTGAGAGGGCTGAAAGCAGAAGTAAGGGAACTGAATGAACAGTGTGAACGTATGGAAGGTCACATAAGGAGGTGTCATCTTAGGATCACAGGTGTTCCCAAGACGCCGGCTGTAGCTCCACCGCATCGGTTACTAAGTTACTAGGCGAAGTTTTGCAACTAGAAAAGGAGCCCTTGACTGACCGTTCACACCTTGGCCCAGGCCCAACACAGTCGGGCGGTCTTGTATGGGCTGCTGTTGCCTGCACGGCTTTGAATTACGCATGGATCTTCGAATAGTGCTTTTGCCAAAAAGTCACATCCCTAATCAATACATCCCAAAAGAGTGTCAACTAAACTCCAACGTTAGCTCAGGGATTTGTTTATAAGTGTATGTCAATTCACAGCTGGCTTTCAGATAAATACACGTGTGTGTGTGTGTGTGTAGGTATGTGTACAGTGGGGGAAATAATTATTTGATCCCCTGCTGAATTCATAAGTCTGCTGACTTGTGATTAACTCTAATTTACAAGGTAGTTTCATTTTTGTGGAGAGAGACAAATATCAACCAAAAATCCAGAAAAAACATACATAAAAGTTATAAATTGATTTGCATTTCACTGAGTGAAAGAAGTATTTGATACCCAAGCAAAACATGCAGTGGCGGTTCTAGACCAAAAATCAGTGTGGTTTTAGGGGGGCACATATAACAGCAAAACAGGTCAATATTTTATTTTATACATTTTATTTTAGGTTATAATGTTATAATGTCATAATGTTTCCACATCCATGCTTGATGGTCTACCCAGCAATTGATGGCCATTTTATTTCTTCTATTTTATTTCTTCTACACCAAGCTTCTTGCTGATGGTCTTGTAACCCATTCCAGCCTTGCACAGGTCTACAATCTTGTCCCTTACATTCTTTGACCGCTCTTTGGTCTTGCCCATGGTGGTGGAGAGGTTGTAATGGAAGAAACTGATTCTGTGGACAGGTGTGCTTTATACACAGGACGATTTAAGATCAGGAGTGTCTGTAATTGATAGATTGATTGTAATCTGTGTGCAACATGGGCACACAGACAGTTTGCGGGAGCCAGAAGTCTGGCTGGGTTGTAGGGGATCAAATACTTATTTCACACAATGACACGCAAATCAATATATATAATAACTTTTATCTAACATGATTTTTTTCTTGACCTTTGGTTGATATTCTGTCTCTCCATAAAAATGAAACTACCTCATTAATTAGAGACTGTTCATTTTTTTGTCATTTTCAGCAGGGGATCAAATCATTCTCTCTCTCATTCTTTACTGTATATGTACATTTTGGAATAATTCAGTCTTTGCTTCTTGTACACTGGAGGCTGAGTGGGAGCCCTGGTATTTTGGTCTGCATTCCTTCATAACAGGAGGAACAATGTAATCCCCATTTTCATGTTGGTGAGGGGTGAGGGATAATACTGGATCTACTTTATAATCGGGTTTTCTTAATCAGATTTTTACATCTGTTTGCATTTGGGGTATTGCTTATTCTATTTCAGTTTTGTTATATGGTTTGCACACATAGAACATATTTGGGAAGTGTGACACATGACCAACATAAGTAACAGAGTGTATGGGGGTATTAAATCAGTCAAATATCCAGTGAATTTTTTTAAAAAGTCCCCACACATTTGAAAAAGTTCAATACTGACATAACTAGGGCTGTAATGATATGTGATATTAAACCGAAATCGTGACACTCAGATCCACAAACCTGTGTAGTGGTGTGAGAAGGCCCGTCTTTCACCGCTAGGGGGGCGGCCCGTGGGCGGTAAACCTTCTAATAAAACCTTTTTTACACCGTGACTGGTGTATTTTCACGTCAATTTCAGGCAGTAACCAATAGTAGCGGTTGTTACGATTCAAACAATTCCTCCCCCCATGGCCTTAAATGAGCTGAGACTGCTTTCAGGTCGGCCGAAAACTCGCAGCACCTCATGTGCATTTGAGTCTCTGGCTCGATTTTTTTAGGCTCAAACAAAAGAAAAACACATACAGAAGACCAAATTCAGGATATTTCAGGAAATTTGAGGACATTTGACTGGGATAATTGTCCAGCAAATAACCAGCAAAAAACGTGTCAGAGCTGAATTTCTTCAAATGTAAGTAAAAGGAAATTATGACACTTCGCTTTTTAAGAGTCTATAAGCTGGCTGGTTGTGATAAAACTGCTGGGGAGTTTGTTTTGAGAATTTTTGTGCGATTTTGGCCAGCTGGGCGGAGCGTGTTTTTAGTTTTGGACAACGGTGAACCGGTAGCTGAAGAGTCGGTTCTGCGGGCAGCCTGTGGCGATTCCTTGGGGTCTTCTGTACAGACTGAATGCAAAAGAAGCGGTGTTGAAGCTTTTATTGATTCATAATTTTGTGGTAAACATGAGGACTCGAAACAAAATGGTGTCTCGAACGGTACTGCTTGCACCAAGCACTAACCTCACTTCCAGCCCCCCAAAGAATCGAGATAAGAACCGAATCATGGGTTTGTTGTATCGTTACAGCCCTAGATATAACCTTTCTACAAGAGACCCATATATGCTCAGCTGACAGTTTGCAATATTCAGTGCAATTTCCAGTCTAGATCAAGACGGGTAGCTATTGGTATTAGTAAAAATATTCAATTTACAGTGTCTAACGTGCAAACCAACTAAACTGGGTGCCATGTTATTGTGTCGGGGAAACTATATACACTTTCAGTAATAATAGCCTGCATTGATGTACCTAACTGGAACTATCCTACCTTTTTCAATAATATTTTCTCCCATTTATGTCATAATTGGCAGTGATACAAATTGTGTTCTTTCATCGTTTGAAAGGAGTGCCTTTGGGAAGACATCCCTGTCTAAATCTGCCTATGGAGTGGCTGATGTGGCGTTTTCATAACCATACATCCAGAGCATATTCCTTTTTCTCCCCAGTCCACAAAACTTACTCTTGCACTATTTTCTTTTAGATAAGAGACTTTTGCATTCATTAACATATACTGTAATATATACGAGCCATTCCACCGAATGGGTGCAATTTCTGTGTATAAATGTGCACAAAAATAATTGTAAAATACATTGTATTATTAAGCATAGTGTCTTGTACACTGACCTAATTGCAAATGTAAGATACATAATTAAAACATTAATAAAAAGAACACTGAAAAATAGCATTTGTTACCTGTCCCCGCTCTCTAACTGTACACTTTACCTTGAAATATAATTTTTAAAACCCTTTAGAGATTTTTAAAAAATCCTTGAGACATTTTTTTTGCGTTGTGTTACTCCAAATCCCTTCTATGCTTTGAAAATATTTTTTTATAAGAAAACCATAATATTTAAGTTAAAATGCACATTTTAGTTTAGTGTCCCTAGGTTTTCACTCAGTCCTGTTACCCTAACATATTCACATGTTCAACAGGAAAATGCATCAGTTGGATCTTCTGAAGGCCATGGGTAGACCAAAATTAACTTCCCTCCTTTTCCCCACTATATTTGATCATATTTTAACTATGACTGAGGAGGTCAATCTAAATGTTCCGTTCTGTTACCTAAATTAATTCTTATATATTATCTGTTTATTTTTAAAATACAACTTTTTGGTAGGTCACTAGTATGTGTCACCATGTAGCTATATTTCATGTTTTTGCTAATTCTATGCTTAAAACTCAGTCCTGTTACTTTCAGTCCTGTTACTTATATAAAGAGTGCCAGTAACAGGAGGGAGTAGAGTCCTCTAGTTTACTGATTTATTAGTTTATTGATTTATTATTGATATATCGTGCTCGACGTGATGCTGACCCAGAGAGGAGAGAAAGATATTTAGAGAAGGCAGTACATTTTTCCTGGTAAAACGTTAATGACATAGATCAAATATATTGAGTCCAGTATTCTGATTAGGGATGTGACTTTTTGGCAAAAACACTATTTGAAAATCGATGAGAACTATTCGAATATTATTCGAAAATCGATCCCCTCCCCTGCCC
>JBBPCY010042365.1:0-13472 GCA_037974405.1 Brachyalestes nurse
CCCCCCCCCCCCCCTCCCCCCTCCCCCCCCCCCCCCCCCCCCCCCCCCCCCCCCCCCCCCCCCCCCCCCCCCCCCCCACACAATAAAGAAACAGTGGCCTCTTTCCATGTTGTGACAATATTTAAATCAGTCAGAAAGCAGCTTGGCTGCAGCCCTGTGAGGTTTTGGCCTGTCTCCAGGCAGTAAAGGGAGGGAGATGCAGACATAAAACTCCATAATCTCCTAACTTTTATTTCCAAAACAAAAAGGCACGAGGGCCTAAACACAAACAAAACCTGAGACAGGACAAGTGACTACGAAGCAAAGCCTGAAGTCGACAACCACATTCTTATACAAACCTAAATACACATGAACTAAACACATCACCCAATAGAAACAAAAACTTACCTAAACACAAACACCGGTCAGCTGTAACTGTGTGTACTTCAAACTAAAACCCAGTGTAGACAAAACTTCAACTTAAAAGTCCACTTTTAAAAGGGCCAGCTTAGAAAAGGGCAGCCGCGCTTGTAGCAGGCCCGCTTTCAGCCCCACCGTTGATCAGCTTAGGTAGGGCTCGGGTATGGGTTACTTCATTTGTAATGAAAAAACATTGCAAGGCTCTTTATGGGCATGGAAAAGCACCATCATAAGACTCTGCCTCACTTTTGTGACTTCGGTTTCAGGCACATTTGATATGAAGCCAGATGAGTAAACACTAGCTACAGACTGCAACTGCGGTGAAGAATAATAATATAGAGGCAGTTATTGTTTGCTTGTTATGGAAGGCCATATTACTGTGCAGTTCTATTGTGTGTGTCTGTCAGACAGGTGTGAAGCATTTCATAAGCTGACACAGGTGTATTGCATCAGGGAGAGCACAGTAAACAGTTCTGTCATCATCTCAGTGCCTCATATGTCTCTCAAATATTCTGTACGACCAATGCAAACATGTAATATGTAATAATACCGCTATCGGGGTCTTAAAAGTGACGTCATACGCAAATGTCCATCAAGCGAAAGAGCAGCAAACAGCGAGTGCGTAGGAGAGCAAACACCGCTTTTAGTCTGTTTTACACCATTTATATTTGCTGAAGTACGTTCTGAGTTCTAAGGGTTAGACCATGCTATAGTCCAGCATTAAACAAGGCAGTTCAGAGGCAGTACCTAAAAATGACAATGCAGACTGTTATCTCTCTTTAGTGCTCTTTGCTTATTTACACTATGTGTAATTAGGCCTGGAGTCTCCTATCAGGGTTCAGATATGATTGCACTGATAAAGAACTTTGCTGCCTTCTGCTTGTAATAGACACCTCTCCCGCTTAGCGCATTTTCTTCATTACCTTATTTTTTTGTGTAGAATTTGGTTTCCTTTACTTTCTTCATGGATGAACTACTGAGGAATCTTACCTGAGCTCTGTGCAGGTACCGCTTGGCGCCACCTCACCACTTCCCAGTCCAGTTTGAAGATGTGTACCATGTAGTCAAGCACTTTCTCCAAGTGGACATCCTGGACAGGTACAAAGTGGACCCAGATCGGGTGGCGGTGTCGGGGGATAGCGCAGGGGGCAACCTGGCAGCCGCAGTGGCACAGCAGGTGAGACATAGTCCAAATAAACAAAGAGTAAAAGGTATATAGTGCAGATGTACCTTTTATTCTCAGGGTTTTGTTGACCCTGAGGTATGGAGGCTGACCTTTAGCCCTCACCGTGAGTTTTTCACACTCTTATATTCTTATTATTTAACAGTCATGAGGGTGAATCCCGAGAAATATCTGTCCAGTTTCGGTCTATATTTGTAAGTAAGTAAAGTTTATACCGCCTTTCTCAGACTAGAGTCACAGAGCGCTGTACACAGTAAAGGAGAAAAAGCTGAATAAATCAGAATAAATCAGAATAAGACGGAGATGACAGTAAAAGTTATCTAAAAGCCAGTGTGTCTTAAGCTTAGATTTAAAAATTAAATATTCGCATTAGCACATCTATTACAGATGATGTTGCTTGACAGATGATGCTGCTGTGGGAAGACAATGCATTAGTACGTTCTACTGAAACCTTTTTACAATGTGATAGTTTGTCCATTTTGCTCCTCTACAGCATTTGCACATGAGTAAAACATCACATACAGTACTATGTGGCTACTTGTTGAGTGCTTCTGAGGGAGAGCCCATACATCACACAACTTCCTGCAGAGTCCAGTTCCAGTCACAATCTGCATCACCTGCTCTGGCTAACCAACCTCTCTGACTGGATGGAGCATTAATCACAAATCAGAAATCAGAAAACTTTATTGATCCCAGAGGAAATTGCTCATATTACAACTGCACAAAGACACAGAGACAAGAACAATATAAAATATAAAGTCTGCAGAAAATACTCAATATGAAGTACACTACACTATATACACAAATGCTGGGTGTAAATATTATAGATGAGTAACTTACAGTTAAGTGAATTACTAGGAACACAAATAGGGCTTAGGAGCACATATTTCACAAGTAAGATGCAGGTTGGAGCTAAGGTAGGAAAGTAGATCTCCTGGAGGAGGATTGGTGACCACAGTCCCAGAGCTTTATAAAGGCTACTGTGGCTAATAAGAGCTGGAAGCATTTACTCCACTTGTTAGCATCCTTCACATACCTAAATTACCACTCACTCTCCTCAGACCCACCCATCAGACTCTATAACTCTTCCCCCATTGCAGAACCACCCATCAGACTCTACAACTCCTCCCCCTGTCACCCACCCACCTATCAGACTCTATAACTCCTCCCCCTGTCACCCACCCACCTATCAGACTCTATAACTCCTCCCCCTGTCACACACATATCCATCAGACTCTATAACTCCTCCTCCCATCACAGACCCACCCATCAGACTCTATAACTCCTCCCCCCTGTCACACACACACCCCCATTAGACGCTACAATTTACAAACCCACACAATAATCTGTGCAATAACCTGCTACTACTCAGATGTGCAATTTATTATTGTGCACTGTTTTATGTGCAATAGTCTGATTTGAAATGTCACTACTGATGTCATATCCCTACTTATGTCCCTACTTATGTCACTTATATCCCTACTTATGTCACTACTTATGCATAAGTATTCTCATTTGCAATATCACTTATGTCATTATTACGTGCACTAACAGACTTGGTATAGAGAACAACTCCAAACCACTATTTGTGTTGCTAGTAAACTATTTCAGCAGAAATGTCATTTATTTATCAATAGAATTTATCTCTAGCTCCAGTTATCTCCAGTTTTACTTTGACTTTATACCATATTTTATATTATTCTTGTCCTTGTGTTTCTGTGTGTATGTGCAGTCTATAAGCATAAGCAGTTTCCTCCAGGATCAGTAAGGTTTTTCTGATTATGTTTCTTATAATGAAACTTGAATCGTGAATCTGTATATTTATAATATCACGTCACAATAAGATGCTTTGGATATTTTAGGTGTGTAATTATATAATTGCATCATCTATAAGCTAAATATTAGCTACGTTAGCTATGTGGCACTAAAGCAAATTGTAGTCTTTAAAACATGCCGAGCTTTATTTGTCTGGCAGAACCAAAGTTATCGTAGTTTTAAAAATATGTAATAATAGTAACCACAAATGTCTTTTATTTTAGGTCTTAGAAACAAACGGAATAAACACAAGATCTTTGAAACTGAGAGGACTTTCAGAATAGTCTCCGGCCACAGTTGGGTGGGGCAAAACCGCAGAGGAGGGGGGTCTGGAGAGCAGCCAGAGTGGCAAACATCGAGCGTGTAGGAGAACAAACACCCGTTTTAGACTAATTTACACCGACTTTGTTTGTTGAAATCTTACTATTTCACTCTGGTTTGTCTCTGATTTCAGTTGCAAAAGGACCCAGAGCAGACAGTGAAGCTGAAGGTGCAGGCCTTGATCTACCCAGTCCTGCAAGCTCTGGATCTCAATACCCCATCCTACCAGCAGAATCAGCACATGCCCATCCTGCCCCGCACGCTCATGGTGCGTTTCTGGAGCGAATACTTCACCAGCGACAAGTCCCTTTTAAAGGCCATGCTGGCCAACGACCACAACAGCCCGGAATCAGCCGCATTGCTCAAGTTCGTCAACTGGAGTGCTTTTTTGCCCGAGTCGTACCGCCGGGCATTCAATTACAGCGCCCCGCCTATAGCAGCATCCGAAACCCCCGAGCACTCCAACAGCCTGGCCCGTTCCATCACAGACCCCCGGGCCTCGCCCCTGCTGGTGCCCGACGCGGAGCTGCGGCCGCTACCCAAGGCCTACGTGCTGACGTGTGAGTATGACGTGCTGAGGGACGACGGCATGATGTATGTCGCGCGCTTGCGGCAGGCTGGCGTGGACGTGACCCACGAACATTACCCGAGTGGGTTTCACGGTGCCCTCATGTTCACAGTGTGGCCCACCGAATTCGAAATTGCTAAAAGGATGACGAACAACTATATAAAATGGCTCAAGGAAAATTTGTGAATTTGAATTTTCCAAAAATTCCAAATTGTGTAACTGTACAAAAATTGCTAATTATATAGCGTTGCTAATGATATACCTATAAATGAAATTTGTAAATGATATCATTTTACAAGATTTGTAAGTTGCACCATGTTACGCCATTTGTAAATGGTGCAATTTCACAAAATTTGTGAATTGCATGAATTTACAACAATTGCGAATTGTCTACCTGTAAAAAAGTGCATAACCTGCAAATCAAACCATTTTACAAAATGTGTAAATGAAAAACATTTACAAAATTTGCTAAATATATAACTTTACAGAATTTGCTAAATATATAACTTTACAGAATTTGCTTATTATATACAGTTGTTGCATCATGTTCTAAAATTTGTAAATTGTAAGAATTTACCAAAGTTTAAATTGTGTACACAACAGGCTCCTGTAAAGGAAAGAATTTTACAAAATTTGCAAATGATATCATTTTACAAAATTTGCTAATTATATAACTACAAAATGTGTAAACTAAATCTTCTTACAGAATGATGTAATGTCACAGAATGTGTGAAATCTAGATTTTTCTCCATGTTTGCTAATTGTATAACCTTACAAATTTTCCAAATGAAATCATTTTACAAAATATGTGAATGACATAATTGACAAAGTTGTAAATTATATATGAAGAACAGCTTTACATTCCTTTTCTTGGATGCCCTCCTCATTAGACTGTGATTAGATTGTTGTCAGTGTTGCTTTTTTTTTAATTTATCAAAATGTAATTTTGTTTCATGCTGTTTACATAGTTGCTGTTCAGGTATTTTTTATCAAAGGGCACAGTTCTGACTGGTTACTTCATCATGGCTTTGAATGTTCTCACGACCACTGACTTCATCATTTCTACACCAATCCATAATCTTCTCTCGACCTTCAACAAAAACTAAACTTCCTATTTTTTTTACCAGGTTTTACTGAAAGTGTACAAGCTGACTTGTCGTTTTTTTGTTGATTTCAAATCTTTGATCAGTGTTATTGTTTTTTTTTCTACTGTTCTGATCTCATGTGTTTCCACACTGTTTGGAATGTTGTACTTGATAGGTTTCAGTTCGACGAGCAGTAAAAAAGTCAACTGAAGGTTCTGGTTTGAGGCTCCTTATCTTCGTGAGAGAGTGGCTTTAATGAACCTGTTTTTTTATCTTTTGTTTTTTTACAAATACGACAAAAAGCCTCTTTGTTAAAATGTCCTTCATGAATGAAATCTGCATTTGGGCCATAGGCCTTCGGGAATTCGTCTTCATGTGACCTCGGTTTAAAATTGCAGTCCTGTCTTATCTCCCCATCTCCCTCACTATCTCTGTCACGTTGCACTCTAAAGTGCCTCTGAGAGTGTGTGTATGTGTGTGTTTGTGTGTGTGTGTGTGTGTGTGTGTGTGGAGAGTGAGCAACAGGATAGGCCTCAGTGTGTGTTAAAGTATAGCCAAGTCATTGTTTGTGTTTGACAAATGGACTCACCCACTTCACTCAGAGGCAAGACGCCATTACAGCCTCTCCCATTTACACAAACAGAATTATCACCTCTCCCACTTATTATCCTGATTTTCGTATGACATGCATGAAAAAAAAGACTCATTGGGATCATTACGTGTGCAGAAAACAGCATTACATTCCTGTTTTTTCCTCCATGGTGTCCAGTGGGTGAACTTTGCAGTGTGCAGTTTTTTGGGAGGTCCTTACAGTCACGAGATGGACCAGCTCATCTGTACAGGTCCAGAAGGTTATTGTTTGGTGGAAAGTAAAGCAACCCCACCACCCCACCCCCAGCTCCGGCCTCCTCTGAGGCAACAGAGTTCAAGCCCTTCTTTTGGGATCAGAGAAGGATAGGTCACCCAGAGGAGATGAAAGAGGAAAACTCAGAAGATTTGGAGAATCAGCTGAGGTATGCACCTGCAGAGCGTCTGCCCAGGTCAGCTCCAGATGAAGCTCCATTCCTTGCATTCTGTGGTGTTTCCCAGCTCTGGTCCTGGAGGCCCTGTGCTCTGCAAATTTCCCCACACCTGACCTGACTTATCAGCTCATTTACAAGTGTTTGTGTGTGTGTGCAGGGCTGGGAGCCTCCTGGATCGCGGTTGGGAAACACTGCTGTATTGTAGACACCTCACTGGGACCTCTCTCCTACAAATTTCCGCTGGGTGCCAAATCAGGGTCAAGTTTGATAAACAGTGAGAAATCTCATTTATTACACCGCTTACAAGGACAAAATGAAGCATGAAGGCATGGGCAGTCATAACAACTCCACTGCACTGCTTACAATTGTGAAACCATGCTTACTCGTATTCATATTTATTCATATAAAGCTTCACTAAAAGAGTATAACCAATATAACCAATATAAATCAGTATAACCAAAAACCATCAAATGAAGTATACCAATAAAAAAAAGGTTCATGCTAACTAGAAGCAAATCAACATGACCTGAGCATGTGCACTCCATTAATCTTTTGATATACACTAATCCAGGCTTATCCATTGTGTGTATGCATGCAGAAGAACACTGCTCAGGCCACGCATGTGCATTCTTCTCTAGCAAAAACCAATACAGCCTGATCTCCTCTTCTTTAGATGTTTTTGAACATAGATATAGATCGTGAAAACACATTTTTCTTTAATTGATCTCCTCAGATGTCTTCCAACCACATGGGTCAGTCCCTCTCACTTCTTAAAAGATAATCATAAGAATCACAAGCCCATCTGCTTTCCTTCGCAAAACATAGCAGTCAAAACATAAAAGCTGTATTTTATATAAGACAGACACTGCAGTCTGTATATTTCTAGTAAATGAGGAACATATGACAGAAATGTCCATTGTTTTGAAAACCTTGTCCCTTCGGTAACCGCTGAGTATTGTGATGAAACAGGAACATGACTGATTCAAGTGGTAAAAGGAATGTCCTGAAATTTCAAGGTATCCTTTTGCTGCCATAGTGTGTTTTTGTCCATTGAAAATTGCCCCCGTCTGAACAATAGGGTCTAATTCCAGGGTTACTAGACTAAAAGTGCTTTTCCCCAGGTATACAGGAACCGTGCTGTACCTAAACTGCACTGTGATGGCATGTAAGTTGTAGCATGCTTTGATTTTCCGGCGTATTTCAGTAACCGTGTTTATTGCTAAGTTAAACGTTTTTCTTTCTGTAAGAACCGCTTTTGCTACTCTTATTTTTTAAAGTCTTGTTCCTGATTTCTAATATTTTCTCTTCATTTTTAAGCCATACAATGAAAACCTAACACACCTAACGTGTTAGTTCACCTATTTCACCTTTGCATTTCTCAGTGTTAGAAAACTTCAGCCGGTAGTGCTTGTACTTCTTCGACTTGCCAGTTGTTGCATCTCCATTGTTGTTTTTGTCTTATTTTCTTGTGCGGATAGTTAAGAAATAAATCATGGCCTCTTTTCAAGTCTGTTTCCACCAATCAGGAAACAGGGACGCAGTTAGCTCGGCTGTGGCCCGCTGTTGGCCCTGCCGTTGAGCGGGATGGGTACGGGTTATTTTATTTGTAATGAAAAAACATTTGTTTGCATACGGCATGGTTCCTTGTGCCAGTGGATAAGCCCCATTAATCAAGGAGAAAACATTGTCTACAATCAAACCCCAGCTCCATACAAACACACCATGTATTTTTCATGTCAAAACATATTAATGTACATTTGTGGGCCACCACCTCAAGCTGTAGTGTCAGTTTTTTGCTCAAACCGCAATACCACAGGATAATCTTGCTCTTTGTCCGCACTCTTAGGGCCTTTAATCAACGGTAGCCGCACTGGAGGTGGAGATGTAGAATCAGAACCAGAGGAAAACAGTCCACTCTGAGACACGCCTTGTAGTGAACACTGAGCAATAAGCTTGTTCACCACCTGTATGAAGCCGTGGCCAACGAATAAGAAGATGAGTGGATCCAGGCAACTATTGAAGGCAGCAAAGCAGAGAGTTACCACCACTGTCTTCTGCAATGTGGCTAGCATTTGGCAGTTTTTATTCAGAATGTAGTGGAGGTGCAGTGTGCGCTGGATATGGTAGGGCAGGAAGCACAGGCAGAAGATACAAAGCACCAGGCAGACTAGCGCCACGTCCCGACGCCTCTGGCCTGCCCTCGTCCGCAAGATGAGTCGTATCATTAGCGAGTAGCAAATCAACACCACGATCAGTGGAAGTACAAACCAGACCACCAGGACAATGAGATTCATCTTATACAGCAAATCCCAAGATTCTCCGATGGGCTCCAGGCATCCCTCTGCTTCCATCTTGAAGCCAAAAGTTAACGAGATGTACAAGGTGTTCCCTCCTAGAACAAAGCCCCAGATGCCCCAGCACAAGATTCGAGCCCACCGGCACGCCTCGCTGTTCTGCAGGCGAACTCGGCCAGCCAACACCAGGTAGCGGCACACGCTCAGGGCCGTCAGGAACAGGATGCTGCAGTACATGCTGATGTAGAACAGGTAGGTGGAGATTCGGCAGGCGAAGGCCAAGGTTGTCATGGTAGATTTGGGGGACAGAGAATAGGTCAAGTAAAAGATGACCCGTACGGGCAAGGTGAGGATAAAGACGAGATCGGAAGCAGCCAGGTGGATGAGGAAGATGGTAGACAGGCGATTCTTGACGGAGAACTTACAGAAGATGTACAGTGCGCCGACATTACCCACGAGGCCAAATATGAAGACCAGGCTGAACACCACACTGTAGGTGGTGTATTTGTACTCCTCTGAGTGGTTACAAGAAAGATGTATAGGTGTGTTGTTCATTGTCTCCAGCACTCAAATGGATTCAACAGGTCCTGCAAACCAGAAAACATGAGACAATATGTTGGTCTCTTTGGATATGGACATTGTCTTGTTGTAGGACATTAATAACATCTTCAACCCAAAGCTTATCCAGTTATTATTCATGAACTGCTATGACATATTAAGCAATTATTATAAAATGTAATATGCATGTTATGTAGTTATGATAGTGAAGAACTGAAGTAGAAACAATAGGAACATATGGCTATCAACATAGCATTCCAAAATGTCCTAAAATGCCCTTCCTCATTCATTGTATTCTGGAATATCCATCATTTATTCTGTTTTTGAACATCCATCCCTTTAATTCAGGGTTCTAGAATGTCATTCCCCATTCATTCTGTTCTAGAATCTCTTTTCCCGTTTATTCTGTCCTTCAGTGTCCACCCCTTCATTCATTCTGTTTTAGAATGTCAGGCCACTTAGTCTATTCTAGAATCCTGTTCATTCTGTTTTGCTCTAGAATGACCTTCCCCATTTCTTACTATTCTAGAATGTCCTTCACAATTGATTTAGCTCTAGAATGTTCTAGAATATCCATCCCATTCAATCTGTTCTAGAATGTCCCTCCCCTTTCACTCTGTTCAAGAATCTCTTACACCATTTATTCTGTTCTAGAATGTGCACCCCATTATGATGTTCTGTTCTAGAATATCCTTCCCTGTTCAGTTTGTTCTAGAATCTCCTTCTCCGTTTGTTCTGTTCTTGGGTGTTCTTCCACATTAATCCTGTTCTAGAATCTTCACCCCATGCATTCTGTTCTAGAAGGTCCTCCCCATTCATTTTGTTTAAGAATGCCCTCCAGCATTCATTCTGTTGTAGAATGTCCACCCCCTTCATTTTGTTCTAGAATGCCCTTCCCTATTCCCTCTGTTCTTGTATGTCCTTACCCATTCACACTTATAGGATGTTCTCTCTCATTCACAGTCATCTTGGCCCATCACTTATTATTCTGGATCAGTATTAATCCAACAGCAAGTGTGTAGTACGTTGGGTCACTGTTCCCTGGCCCGTATAGTTGAAGAGATTATTTTCCTTCAGGATCTTCAGATGACTAGCACAAACAGTTTCACATTGTAATGGGATACGCAAGCGCACTCAATGCTTTGGGATGGAAAATGTATGTTTTTAATTTCCCGGGAATTTTTTGGCACTTGTGTCGGGTGTCCACAAAGATGATCAATTTATTGAGAGAAAAAACGTCTGCATTGTGAGGTCCAAGAATGAGAAAGGATGCTTTTTTTAAAGTTGGGTGTTTCTGAGATTTGGCTGACAGCAGGAGATGCAATCCTAAGACAAGTATTGCTTGACTCACCTGTTCCATACTGGGAAATATCTCAGAGCAAATTCATTTCTTTGATACAGAACAGAGTCTTCGTCCATACATGGCCATTTTCATACTGTGTGTATGAAACTGTTTCGTACTGTGTGTTAGCCATGTTGGCATTTTTAATTAGAAAACCATTAATTTAATTGCAAAATAAATGCTAGCACTCTTGTTGATCATCACAGCTCAGCTTGGCTCCAGAGTCTCGACTTGAGGATGAAGACGCTGCATTTTCACCTTTTTGATTTATATCTTATTGGGCTTTTATTGGACTATAAAAAGGGGGGAATGACTGAAATCTGCTGAATCTCTTGGACAAACAGTGCTGCTAGTTGTGTTTTGATGGATGCTGGATTGGATCAGTGAAGGGACAGAGAGGGACTCTGCTCATCACCAACAACGTTTGTTAAGCAGAACATTTGTTGAGCAGAACATTTGTAGCGACGTTCCTCCCTCATTTTATATACAGGAAACTCGGGACACAGTTTAAATCCTTATTTCTCCTAAAAAAAGTCACCATAAATCAATTGCTGAATCTTTTCTCATCACATTTTTGGCACCAAATTATGGAGAGTGGGATCAATAAGAGAACAGATATCACTATTGATAAGCAGTATCAGTATCGACTTCAGTATCATCCTCAATGAGAAGCTCAGAAAGGTGTAATTAAACTTTAAGGAAATGCATAGATTTGGTTGGCTTGTGATAATTGAAAACAGTTACGTAGTCGTTCCTCTGCAACCATTCCTGTTATGTTGTGAGAAACGCATTCTGGGAAACATGATTACCCAAGACCACCGAAGTCCACGCACTGATTTGTCCGTTCCAGATTTTCTGATCTATTTTTGGCTAGATGGGAATTTTGAATTGGAACCATGAACCATGATGATGTTTCACAAGTCCATGAGAACGTAAGTACAGAGAAGAACCCATGCTGAGAAACACTGAGACAACCTCCTCCAAACATGCTGGCCTTCATGCTATCATTTATAGATGAGCCATGTTAGCATTTTTAAAAATGCATGAATCATAAAAAGAAATTGCAAGTGCGACTGTGTTGTTTGGAAACAAATATTGGTTTAATGACCAAGAAAGTTATCGTTAAAAAAATTCCTCTCATAGTGGGCTATCGAACCAGCACCTGACTCTCTTCACTCAGGGCCCCATGTATTACCAGTCATTCACTGAAGGGGTGTTAACTTTCCATAAAAGCCATTTATGGTTAGGCGCGGGATGGTGGTAGCTCAGTGGGTAAGATATTTGCCTCTGGACCAAGGGGTCATGGGTTCAAATCCTACCTTATAGTATACCAACATTGGGTTCCTGAGCAAGACCCTTAACCCAAATTGCTTCTGGGAGACTGCCCCCTGTAGTTAGGAAATGGAAGTTGCTTGGGATAAAAGTGTCTGATAAATGCCGTAAATGTAAATGCACTCCTGAAAACAGGTGGAGCAAATATCTCTTTTTCAAAAATGGGTGGGGAAAAGTGTGCATAGCCGCGTTCACAGGCTAATTACTTTTAATAAATCACAACAAACAGCGACACACATGATTTTTAAAATGGACCTGAGCTTTAGTGTCTTAAAGACTGTTTATGAGTCTGCTGATTTGTTGCTAAGCATTTGTTGCTTTCCTGCCGCCATAGCCGTGACATCTACAATTACCCCCTCTGAGGCACTCTCACTGCTACACACTTCTAAGGCTATTTGCCCCCCCGCTCTCTCTCTCGATACATTATTGAGGTGACACAACCACAGAAATTGAATTTTTAAACAATCAGTACTCAGCCCCTGATCAACCATTCAAAAACGTGTATACACCGGATATTAAGGCACGGTTTAGCAATAGAATTTTGGCAAAATTCAACATGGGTTCGGGTGAGAAGCTGTATCAAATTCCAGCCATATTTTTTTTTAAATAAAAAAATAAAATAAAATAAATAATAATTACAACAGGGTTCCTGCGCACTTCGTGCTTAATAAGAAGAAGAGGAAGAAGAAAAATAAAATAATAATAAGAAGAAGGAGAATAAAACTTCAACAGTTCAACAGTGTGATACTAATAAATGCTTAATATGTGAAGTATGCTAGCTTTCATGCGGATACAGCATTTTCGCTCAAATAATTCCCTTTGACCTCAAATTCCAGTCGTTCACTCCGACTGCCTCGAGGCAGAAATAAAGGTTCCACAACTCACACCATGTCTCAAATTGTTCTGACCACCAGAATGATCTCTCTCAGTGGTCACCGCTCCTCGCAACACGCAGACAGAGAACCAGACAGCATGAGAGTGGCAAACCTTCGAAAGTAAGAAGTGAGAGAGAGAACTTGGCCGGTGCTGCAGGCAGGAATGAGCGCTGACGCAGAGAGGCAGTGTGCGGCTTTTATTACTGTTATTTTTCAGAGAGGAGCGAAAAACTGCAGGGATCTTATCTCTGTCCCTGGAGAAGGAATAAAACAAAGATGAAGCACATAACGTCTCCGGTGCTGCCGGCCCTGGGGCCCGAGCAGGCCCTGGAATAAAGCGGACAGTGGATTCTGCACAAAGCCTGCAGTGGTTGTGACTGTAAATAACTGGTTGAGAAAACAGAGATAAAAAAAGAGAACACACATCCTTTCCCATAGATATCAGTGTGGTCGAGCATGGGCTGATTCAATCAATGGTAAAAAAATGTCACTTTCACGCATTTGTGGCCATAATCTCCTAATCACAGGGGATATCTATTGAATTTTGCATCACGTTTGCACATTTTAGGACACAACCGGCATGCACTCAACATGCATAAAATGAGTCCCATTGCCAGGAACCTGAGGTCACACACAGCAGGCCAGGAGGCCTCCAAATATGGTAACATCATAAGATCG
>JBBPCY010042435.1:0-13469 GCA_037974405.1 Brachyalestes nurse
CATTAACACAAAAGTCGACTAGTCGACTTCAGAGGCACTAGTCGACTCTGCCTGATAGAAGTCGACTAGTCGACTTTTGTGTTAATGCACTAGTGCACGGTCATTTCTGTGGTGAGTAGATGCAGAACTGACATGGCTGAATGATCAGGGTGTTTCTGTGTGATGGGTGTTGTTTAGTTTGATTACATTGAATGTTTGCTAAACTTAGCTTTACTTGAGTCCACACATATGAATCTTTCTTGGTTTCTCAGTTTTCTTAATACTTTTTATACTGCTATGTTGTTCCGGCTTCACAGTTGAGCTTTAATCAGATCTGATATTTTTATTTTAACCTGAATACAGCTTATTCGACAGCCTGTCCAACTTTCTGTCTGATCCCACACACTGCATCACTTTTTGAGTCCAAATCTAACTCAGACTGGACAAAATCCTATTCTACCTCAATATGATCTTGACCTGTGTTCTGTCTGAAACTGACCAAAGCTGGTTGAATATGACCTGATTGGAAAAAATAGCTATCTTTAGATTAAAGAAACATAAAACAATATAATATTAATAGGCTGTTAGAAAACATCCAGGGTCCAAAATTAAGTTAAAATCCCTCTTGTATATTTTTTTCATCAAATAATGTTTTCAAACATCCCAAATATTTTAGTCTGGAAAAAAACTTTTCATACTGTGATGTTCTCAGATAACCTATTTCAAGATGTTGGACTTCACCTGTTTAACATTAAGTTCTTCACCTAAAACATGTTGGATGTGAAATAAAAATATTGGTGACTGGATAAATTAAATGCCCCTTTGGCTGCATGAATCTGTACTTTCCTAAATCGATTCCATATTTATTTGCAATAAAAACCATAACAAAATGGTTAATACAATCTGGAGGAAAAATAAAGTAAGACATTTTTAAACATTAAATATTTTTAATCAGTAACTACCTGGAAGTACGTATGAGCCAAAGCCTTGTGTGATTTATTTCAGAATATGTCGCTGTTCTTCACAAGTGTGATTCACGGTCTTTTCATTCTCCTGCACTCTGAGAAGACTGTTATTAATATGGCCTTTGCATGACAAAGGTCACATGACTGAAACAGATGACTATAGTCTGAACATACATTTGGGTGCTTACAATGTGGAAACTAAGTTTAAAAAAATAAGAAACGGATCCACTTTGCCCTGAGGAGGAGGTGAATTAACCACGAAGAAACGAAGGCAAGGCTGTTTTTAAACAAAGGACCTTGGAAAACAACCAACCTCTAACCAGGAGGGCTGTTCAACACCATGTGTTTCTCAGTCTGGAGGGTTTCCATTTCCCTCTCGAAGGTGACCCGCCAGCGAGCTGGGCTCAGGGTGAAGCCTGCGCTGATAGAAAGCAGACAGCAGTCCTGAAGGGCAGACTGAGACAGAGAGCTGTGTCGCGGTTCTTTGACTCGCCTGGCCTGCAGCGTGCAGATCTACTCTCACTGACAATACACGCACTTCACTATGGACATTGCAGCCCACCCCTAAACCTCTGAGGGTTGCGGCATGTGTACAACAAAGGAGGAGTGAAGGGACAGCTTCATTTGAGGCATTTCCAGTACATTCACTACTGGTTGGAATCCCTGTCTGAAAGGTTCGGTTCAAAGTTCTGAGTTTTACACTATTGGAGAGTTTTCCTGGCGGAGATTAAGCCTAGTCCTGGACTGTATTTCTTTTTCAGTGGAAAATTTCAGTTCATAATACTATGTAGTCCAGGACTAGGCCTAATACCAAACTGGGAAACCACTCCTATATGTTTAAAGATTTTAGACATTCCACCCCCCACTTTCAAAAGCATTCGTTTTGTCCCCCCTACTTTTTCTCTCCTGGAAGGACAGCTAGGTCCTGAAGATATGAACTGGCACGGGGCGAAGTGAAGACTCAGTGACTGAGCAATGACTGCCACCTTGACCTTGGCTTATACCATATGACCCATTCACTTCTGAGTCCTCTTACAAGTCACATGACTAGTGTGCGTGACAGATGTTGGATGAGCTGAAGTGGTGTTTGGATCACAAACACCACATGAGCTCATTCTAAAAGTAGGAGCTCCATCACTGTAGAGGATTCTAAGAAGGTTATACAAACTGTGTGTGTAAATGAACACCTGTGTCAGCAATGTATGCACCTTAAAGTAGCTTAATTCACTAATAAAAGTGCGCTTGGATACTTTTGGACATATAGTGTACAACATCAGTTTGATTGCATACTCATGTTCTAATAGGCTATTCCTGCAGAACCAAGTTTTCAAATAATGAATGAATAAGGTGCCAAAAATAAAGGTGACAAAAGCGTTCTTTGGATGCCATCCACTTTTAATCCTAAAGAACCTGGTGCTAAAGCTGGTGGTCTTGTTGTTAGGGAGCCCTGTGACCAGAAGGTTGTGGGTTTGAATCCCAGGACTGCTAGTGGCACCTCTGAGGTACCCTTGAGCAAAATACCGCCACACACTGCTCCCTGGGCTGCCCACTACTTCACTTGGTGAATGGGCTAAATACAGAGAAAGAATTTCACACTGTTCACACTGTGTGCTGGGGTGTCTTCACAAATGAGAAATGGTCACTTTATTTTACTTTTAATGGATTTTTTTGAAGGCCATTATTGTAAATGAGAGGAGTGAATGTGCAATTAAGTGTGAAACAGTCTGTATAATGTAAGTGTGAGCGTGAATGTAAAGTTTAAACAACCTGCAAATAATGTGAGGCACATTAAAAGAACTCCGGTCTCGGAGGTCAGGCTTGAACACAGTTTAATGACTGACCTGCTGAAACACATTTTGATAAATGATTAAGGGCACTGTTGCCTCACACCTCCAGGGTTGGGGGTTCGAGTCTAGGTCTTGGCCTTGTGTGTGTGAGTTTGTGTGTTCTCCTCGTGGTGGCGTGGGTTTCCTCCGGGCTCTCCAGTTTCTCCCACAGACCAAAAACGTACAAGTCAGGTGAACTGGGGATTCTAAATTGACAGTGACTAGAGTGTAGACCCCAGGATAGGCTCCGGGTTCCCGTGACCTAGTAAGGGTTAAGCGGTTACAGAAAACTTTCACCAGATGGTATCCCACAGTCACTCAGGTGGCACCCTGAAGGATGAAAAAATGGGAAAGTGAACGTAGTATACTTTAAAATGCATTTAGGATACACAACTTGACATGATTTTGACCCTACATTGACATGTTTATTGGAGAACAATATTCATACAGTAGCCATATACAATTTCTTATTGTGTGACCCTCTGTAATTTTACATCTATTAAAATGGTCTTGTATGGATGCATCTTCCTATTTCTAAATGTTTTCAGCCAGTTTGAGTGGTTTCCAGGCACCAGACTTCATTGTGTTGCTTCAGGTTGTGGCAGTTTCTAAAACTACTTTAGGAAAGTATGTACATAATGTTTCTTTTTAAACTACTTCTTTAATATGAGTGTGTTTACACAGCTGGGTGGGAGACGATCGACACTTCTTTCACAGCACAGTGTTGAGACCATGTTCGAAGAGTGGCCCTCAAAATGGTAAGAATTCTTGTCCCCAAACTTCATGTGTTTCAGGCTTGTTTTTCAACTGCACGGTCTGTGTGACTGGGACAGCAGCGGATAGTGTTTGTATATCTTTCTCCCAGAATAGAGCCTCTGCTCTAACCTGGGAACCTGCGATCAGTAAAGTGATCCTGTTTAAGACCAACAGTTTACAGTTTCACAATCCAAAAGCACTGGCCTGCCAAAAGTAATGACCACAGAAGCACAGGGGACTTGGAATTAATCTAGCATTAAATAAGCCATCTTCATCCCTTCTGTTTACAGAACACTGCAAAAGTCAGAGACCACCCTTTCATTTATTTACTTTCCAGTCAAGAACTTTCTTTAGGTACAGTTTATTCATTTTTCCATGTCAGGGCAAAAATATTTAATTGAATTTACACAGAAATCACTCAGAAGCCTTGACGACCCAGTAAAATGTCAGATTTTCAATATTTAGTGTTTCCACTCTCCATTCTTTTCAGAAGACCTTCTTTCAGTGGTTGTACAGGGATAGTTTTCAGGCTTCTAAACAGCTTCACTGTTCAGTCTTTCATGATTAAATTTCTGCTTCTTATATTATACACTCATCCGTTCATAAAACATCACTCTACAGTTTCATTTTCATTTTATTGTTGACATAATTTAATAATTGAGGGGAAATCAAGCTTAGAGTGAAAATGGTTAATGGTAGAAAAAATGAAGACAGACAGACATAGCAAAATATGTTTCAGATGAAAACCTTCTCAAATATTGTAAAACAATGTTTCTGTCCTCACCATTGGGAACAATTATGATTCTTCAGGTTTCTGTAGAACAGAAAATGTTTAGGATAAACCTCTCTGAATGATTGTTGCCCTTCAGATATGCAGAACCTAAAAAAATTGTCCCCTTTAAGTAAATCAAGGGGTGGTCTCTGACTATTGCACATTAATTTTTTTTTTTTTTCAAATCATGTCATTTAATAATAAAAATATACTTACACTTTTTTCCCAAAGGAATCACTGTCTAAAAACATCTGGTTTAAAACATCTCTTGCACTACATAAAGATTTAGCCCTCAGTACTCTCCACTGGTTCTCACACTGTCCTGAAACTGTTTCCTTGTACTGTTAGTCGCTTTGGATAAAAGCATCTGCCAAATGATTGTAGTGTAATGTAATGTATAGAAAAATCTAGAGGATTAAATGTTGAAAGATCCATCCATACTGGTGAAAGGCTCAAGTGGCTGCTTTTCAATTATGCAGAATTTTTAGAAAAATTGGTGAAAGTAAACCAAAAGGCGGTCTTTGAGTTTTGCACAGTACTGTTTTTTTTTCAAAGCATTTGCCTTTATTTATTTATTTTTTCAATTTGTAGCAGATGGTCGATGACCACAGATAATAATTTTGACATAATTCGCCTTGTGAAAGAAAAAATGCTTCCTCTTCACACGTACCCATTGGATTCCATCATAAATGTGCTTAGACTCAGTGTTCTTTCTACTCTTAAACTAAGTGCATGGAAACTCATCAGAAAGATGGCACGTGTTGAACGACTGCATGCAACAGACTAGACTGATTAGACTGGAAACACCCTGGAGGATTCCCTTAAACAGAGAAAGAGAAATACTTTTTATTGTTTCTATACAAAAATGAAGAACATTGCAATCCACATCAACTTTACACATTTACTGTCCCTCCATTTCCACAGACAGCCTCTCGTTCTGGTCCTGTAGGCTAACATGTTCGGAGTGTGTTAGTTGGGATATGTTAATTGGGCTTGTTGTAGTGTAGCAGCTGTAGAATACATCTGTTCTTCATCAGTGTTTCACTCAGGGCGGCACATTTAGGCAGGCCGCTGTAAGACACAGCATGAAAGCTTTATGTGTTATTTCAATTAAATGCTGCACTCAGACAATGTCTCTTTGATGCTGCCTTTTAGGACTGAGACCAACCACCTCCCGACCACGTTATCCCATTACAAAATGGTCAGGTAAGAAGCTGCATTAAACAGAAACAAAGCTCACAGGACAACATTAAACACCAACGACAACTTTACCTGGCTTTGCATGAGAACATTGTAAGTAAAAAAAAATGATAACAACGTCACCCATTGGACACCACTGACTACACTGTAGTGCAGGAGTCCTTCTTTAGCCCTTTACTTCAGAGCCAGAAAAGGACTGAGGAACTCTGTTTTTAAAAGAGAAGAATAGATCAAATGGCAGTTTAATCTATTTTTCTCTTTTAAAATCAGAGTTCCTCAGTATTGTTGCTTCTTTTATTTGAAATGAGATATTAAAGCCGATAATTTGTCAATGTTTAGATTGTTTGTCATGAACTATATCTCATCCGTTTGCCATTTTGTTAAATATCAGTAAGACCTGCGGATTCTGAATGTAGCTGAACTCTCCTTCAGAAGACATCACAGTGTAAAAGTTGCAACTACGCTTTTTTATATGGTGATGGAAACATGGTCGTGCACATGAAGCTCTAATTACACACACACACACACACACACACACACACACACACACACACACACACACACACACACACACACACTGCTCTGGTTTATTATTATGCAGATACTCTTATAGCAAGCAAATCATGATTTAATCTAATTACTAAGATGGATTAATGAAGTATTGGGAGTCTTGCCCTCTTGTGTAATGTGGTGTGCTGTGTGGGGGCCGGTGGTCTGACGTTTCAAGGCGTGTCTTGTCTTTGTGCTGTGGCTCTTTCTCCTTGTAAATGTGTTGACCATTCTTTTTTTAAAGATCTTTTGTGGTGCTTTCAGTGCAACCACAGTGCTGGTACGTAGTGAGTGTCAATGCTATAACAGAGTGCCACGTTGTACTGGTGGCTCATTAATGTCACACACAGTTTACAGCAGAAAGCAGGCAACTCCCTTGACTTCACCAAGCTGACCAAGGCCAATAAACCCTAAACACAGACATCCAGAGCAGATGGTTTTTCTTTTTTTCTTAATTAAAACAATTTTATGTTTTTTTTCTTTCCTTTCCTTTTACTGGTATCCTTAGATTGATGTTATCAACCTTGCATGTCTTTAGGTTATTAAGAAATTCTGTGTATTTGACGATCATATTACACACAGTATAACACACTATAAAGCTTCATACCAAGTCTAGTGGAAATGTAACATACTTCTTAAATACAAATGGTGCATTATGGAAGATACAGCCTGAGCTTGTAAATGGCTGTTATTTGTAAAGCATATTGGAAAATGGTCTGTAGAACTGAGTAGTCTGTCTCAGACTATTGTCTCTGGAATGAAGGTGGGGTGGGGGATCCCAGCAGTCCTTGTTTAGTTTGTTTTTATTGTTTATTTTATTTGCTGTTGTTTTTTCCATCTACAGTTAATTTCATTTTTGTTCATTCCGTTTTTTAACAGATTGTGGCCTGGTGGCCTCTTTTTAACAGATTGTGGCCCTTGAGCAAGGTCCAGTCCCCACACAGTGCTCCCCGGGCGCCCCGTTTGTGGCTGGCCACTGTTTCAGAAAGAATTTTACACTGTTCACACTGTTCACGTGTGACTATAAAGGGCCACTTTACTTTACTACCCCAAAGACACATTTAAATGCATTTGAGACATTTTGGTATTCATACTGTGATGTAAGTATAAATTGTTAAAACGGTTCTTAATTTGTAGCAGCAAGGTCATTTCAACAGCAACTGTATTTTTGATTTAGGCTGTTTTATGTCTTTAAGCACTGCACAGTGGGGTGTATCAGATATAACTTTCCAGTACTTTCCAGCTTTACTCTAACATGGAGAAGTTTAACATGAAAGTTTACTCTCTACAAATGTACAGTAGCGTATTGGCATCTGTGATGCCTGTAATTTGACTGGAAACACTCCAAACTGCCTATTTTCATTCTCATCACAGACATCAGTCTGGCCGTGAGGTCAGTCTGCGTGACAGGGGCCCAGTGGTGAGCGAGGCATGTGAATGTATATATTAGTGTCCGTGTGTGAGTGAGAACAGATGGACAGCCTCTGCCACACTCTCAGTACTGTATTCCATCCATCCTCATTATAACTTCTACACTATGCTTAGCACAATCAAGTCAAGGGAAGTCAAGTCCAGTCAAGTTTATTTATACACAAAGCCTATTCAGTGTGCTTTACAGGAATAGAATTAAAAAAATTAGTACGAAGTAAAAAAAACAATAGAAAGTAAAAAAAGAAAGAGAATAAAAGAAATAAAAGACTACATAGGAAATCAGTAAAAGCAGATTAGATGTGCAGATACTGTATTTAAAGGAAGGTGGAGGAGAATAGTGCAGTTTTTAGCAGCTTTTTAAAGCTACAGTGGACGCAGATCTGATGCTGATGGGCAGCTGGTTCTAGCAGCAGGCAGCATAGTGACTAAACACCATTTCAGTGAGAGGCACGTGAAGTTGGCCACATTACATGCCTCAGTGGAAGTCAGTGTTGGGATTTCTGTACTGTCCACAAATCTGGAGCGTCTGGATTGTTTTTCACTGCGGATCTGAGTGGCTGAAAGCTCCGCGCGCCAAGACATGAGGCCGTAAATCCTGCCGTGTCATGTCCCTGCCTTTATGTGATCCCCTAGCAGAAATGACTGCCATGGGCTTCGAGCAGCCTCCCCCTAACCCAAATTCCTTTGCAAGTGTTGCTACATGCCCACACTGTATGATATAACCTGGAAAAAGAGGCTAATTATATAGGTGAAGTATCACAAAACATAATTCTTCCCCTGAATTAAAACCTGTCCTAATGAGTCCCCCTACACTGACACGCAGGACAGTCAGCCCTGCTGGAGGTGGAATACTCTGGTTATTCTTGCATGTGTGAAAAAGTTCTGTCATGGAAATAAACACTCCCACGTTTCATAAAATTGTCAACAATATATTTGAGCAGAGATGATTTATTTGACGGTGAACATGTGTTATTCATCAAACAACCACATGTGACCTCTCGGAAGGATTTTTTTTTCAAGGATGATTAACTGGCTCGGAAGGCACTGCCCACTAAATGTAGATGACTCAAGATGAATAGTTATGTCTCCTTTCCATTATTCAGCCGGAAAGCAAACACACATTGGCGCAACTTCAGTTACCTTCTTACCCTAAGAGGGACCATTCACAGCATAATGGACTCTTGTGAGATTCCATTTATTAAGTTGTGCTGTTAATGTCTGCAGTTCTTTTCTCTTGCAGTAAATTCGCTCTTCTGTAAGCTCGCCCTGTAATGCCATCACTTCATCAAGTAATCTACTGGCGTCACTGTAATCCTGAATGTCAGGTCAAACCAATTAACAGAGTCTCCATCAGCATGTTTATGCACCCAAAGCACAGATTAGAAACTTCTTGTCCTTCAACCTCTGTTTATCTTCTTGACAGGAATGTGAGCTATCATGGCCCACCCTACTGAACACAGGCTCTCTGGTTCACAACACCTTCCTACACTCCCCATTCATAAGAACCCATTAGGCTGAGCACTGTTTTAGTCAGATAAAACAGAGACAATATTTTTTTGAAGACTTTATTCAGCATGTGTGAAAAAGTTATTGTGTTTTTATTGTGTTTTTTGTTTTTTTTCTCAGAGCTGAGATTGCAGGCTGAATGTGCTGCTGGTGCAGTGTGTGTGTTTGTGTGTGTGTGTGTGTGTGTGTGTGTGGATGTGCCAAGCCATAGTCAAGACATTCTCATATCAAGAAATTTTTGCTACAATAAGTTTCAAAATGAAAGTATTGAACACGATTAACATGCTAATACTGAGTAATTATATAATTTCTGTCAGAACAAAACCCTGCATCTCCAGTTAACCTTTACATTGTGTCAAAATTCCAGTAGAAACAGTCCAACTGGTAAAAATACTTTAAATAAGTTTTTTAATTAAATTTCCACATCTCTTACATAAGTTAGATACAACTTCTACAACTTAAGAGGGGTTTTTTCTTCTCCTGTGAAGCTGCTCTTTTGGAGATATGAGGTTTTGTCTAAACACTGTGCCAAAACTAACTGTTATTGCCTTATCATTAGATGTTTAGACCAAATTAGCACTGCTTCACTTTATGGCCCATAAAGTTCAGCTTAATTAGACTTCTACTTAATTAAAAAAGGTTTTTTAAGTTATTTAGTAAATTACGAGCAGTTTTCTTATGCAATTTGCAGATCCTTTATCCTACACTTTTTTTCATTGTTTTTGACACATTTTTTGATGTAGTTTCCCCCATCACTTTTCAGGGTCCACTCTTACTGGACTGCTGATGTCATTTGGATAGTGGAATAAGATTAATAAAATGGACTGTGATAAAATTGATGACACTATGGAAACATTAGTCAAGATCACTTCATACTATTCCAACCCTTCTGAAACTAAAACTACATTCAGACCTAGACAAGATGATCAACAGCACCTTTTAGACTCCATATGTCTGCAAGTGAACACACACACACACACAGACTTCCTGTTAGACACAAGCATGGTAAATGTCCTCTCTCCCAAATCTCCACATGGTTACCATATAACTTGCCCTGACTAGGAAACACATTTCAAATTAAAGTGAGAGTCCTTTTGGAAAAAAAGAGATTATTGTTTGTTGTTCACACGAGCTCATGAGTTCCTCAGCATGAAATAAAAGCCCTTTGTTGAGTCCCCGTGTGTGTGTTTGCGTGTTAGCCTTTGGGACATTAAATCTCAGATGTGGTGCCAGCGTGAAGATGTTTTAAGATTAATCACTCACCTACTGCGCAGAAAGCAACACTGTCCTTCCTGAAACAAACACACACCCGCAAGGTCTTATACACTGGTCATGCTGTGACAAAAACCTCAGCCAGCGGGGGAGAGACGCACAGGGAAAATTTTGTTTTATTTTGCCGATAATGTTCTACTCCACATAAAAGAGTTATTGTCTTGTTATAAAGTAAGCCTTCACAATTCATTATGTTATATTAATTAAAACCTTAATGTAACTGCGCATGCCACAAGCAGCCTGGATATGAACAAGCCTAGTCAAAAACGTGTGTACTAGTCTCATGTGCTTAAAGGTTCTGCAAGTACTGGGCGGGAGTTCATGCCTGTAGACCAGTGATCGTCAACTGGCGGCCTGCGGGCCACTTCCGGCCCATTAGAGCTTTCCATCCGGCCCCCCAATGGAAAATGAATGGACGTCTATGGAGCTAGACGGCTAAATTCTGCACTTGCCTGTGGAAGAGTTCTGAGAGTGGGAGTTCTCCTTATATTAAAATTTCTCTGGTCTCTGAGATCATGGAAGCTCATGGAACATAACTGTATATCAAATAATAATATTACTTAAGATGCAATATTAATTGTATTTTATTTTAGGAGAGCATCTGGCCCTTACAGTGTCTGCCCGAGAAAAACCCCATACACAGCAAACCATAAGTCACTGTGTGTTCTGACAACTTTCTATGAAAACCAGCATGAACTTTTTCAGTAGTTTTTGCTACAGTAGCTACTGGACCAGAAGAGCAAGTCTTCCCTCCTTAAATTCAGCAACAAGCCTTGTCCAATACTCTTTCCCGGTCCACCAGTCATCCTCCCTTGGACCACTTTTGGTAGATACTGTGACCACTGCATACCAGGAACACCCCACAAGATCTTTTGACGATACTCTGATCCAGTTATTTAGCTCAGTTTCACCATTGCCAGCTCAGATCCTTCCGCTTACCCATTTTTTCTGCTTCCAACCCGCCAGCTTCAAAAACCGACTTTGTATTCTACCCTTTGACAGGTGCCACTGCAATGAGATAATCAATGTAATATACTTCACTTGTGAGTGCTTTTAATGTATGATGAGTGTATAAAGTTAAATATGGCTATTTATTTCTATATTTATTTATTTCTTATATTATTTATTTCACTTATTTTATTCATTTCACCACATATAACAAAAGAAATGGCAGCTGGCTGAGTGAATGAAGTGCTCATTGTTTGAGCCATCTGATAATAAGAGGAGTTTATTGACTGAGCTCAGACTGTACTCAGCTGCTCTCATGCGGTGGTAGAAACTACACTGGAGTGTGAGGAGATCATACACTTGGAAAATGGGAGAGCGTGTTTAAGCGGAGCTGTCAGGTTGTGAAAATGTTGTGATGCCTTGAACTGAAGGTGCTGATTGTCTTCATGATTTCTTTTTGTAAATCATGGACAAAACAAGAGAGTGGCCGTCTGGTTTGTTAACAGTTCATAGTTCAAAAAACAGCATCAGTGATGAAAGGAGGCTATTAGTGCACATGGCATGGGTTGTTTGCACCTCTGGGAATGAACCATTAATGCTGATCGATAAATACAGGTTTTGGAGCAACGTGTTGCCAATCAGATGCTTTCATTTTCAGAAAAGGCCTTGATCATTTCAGCAGGACAATGACAAACTGCAATGACACTCCATAGTGGAAGAGTTTGAGTGCCAAACTGGCCTGGCTATGGTCCAGGCCTGTCACTCACTGAAAATTGAATGGCATTTAATAAAACTGTTGAACACCTGAAATCCTAAATCAGTCAAGAATGGGACAACATTTCACTTTCAAAATCTCTTCAATTCCCCAAATTTCACAATAGAAGCAAAAGGAAGAGGTGATGCAACACAGAGGCAAACATGTTGCTGTCCAAAATGTTTTGAAATCTAGATTTTGCAATCAATATTTTTTTTGGAAACGAGTTGTAATAATAAGTATAATAATAGTAGTAATAATAATAATGTTGTGTTATTGTTTGTGTTGTTGTGTTATTATCAAAATTTAGCTTCAAAGTTTAGCTTTCTCATGTGACCTGCATGAAGTGAAACCTGAAAATGAATCAGTGTTATAAAATGATGTGTGTGTGTGATACACATCCTTTACAGAAAACAAACGACTGCACACTGTAATACACATTTACTTTTATTTGCTGGATTTAACATATTGGGGAAAAAATAAAATCACAAAGTGCGTTCATGCAGAGGTGTTGTGGTATGTTGTGTTATTGTTTGTGTTGTTGTGTTATCAAAGTTCCACTACTGTGTAAATAGTTCATCCAATCACATTTGTGTGTTTGTGCATAAGTACATGAAAACGGCCCCAAAAGAATTAAAGTGAATTGAATTGTGGTAAAAATGACTTTAAATAACGGTCTGAGATTTACAGCATTAGATGTACATAAATCCTTGCATGACCAGGAACCATTAGTAGGCCCAGGCTATTAGTTTAAGATAAGCCCAGCCAGGTTGCATTTTTTCCACGTGTCGTTACAGAATTATAACAAACGAAAAAAAATGTAGTTAGTCAGGGTCGTTATCACGCAAAGAAAAAAAAATTCTCAGCGCCATAACAGAGCTGCAGAATACTCAGCACATTTTTACACTCACATACCTCTCTGTTATAAAGAGGTTTTATTGGGTTCCCTATTTATTGGTTCCCAATTTTTAGAGGCTCCAGAATTCACTGAAATAAAGTGTGAGACACTAACAAACAGATTGCTGTAGAGTGTAAGAGCTTTAAAACCACAACCGTAATCTTATGCCAATAAAACCATAAACTCAGAGAGCGTGGTTTTGGATTTTTTGATAATGACACTGTGAACCACTGCATATTACACTCAATAAACTGTTTGACGTAAGAGCTTGGCTTTGCTTTGTTGACCCGCTTTATTAAATGCTTTATAAATCAAGTCTTTGTTTCTAGAGACTCGCCTGTCAGTGAACCAGAAAGAAAATAATTTTGAAAACAATGCGGGACGTGCACATCCTGTCATAAATTATTAGAGTATATATAATGTTTAATAATAACGACATAATAACATGTCCTGTCTGTATTATATACATACACATCTCTTCTCTGTCACAAATATATATATGTGTGTGTGTGTGTGTGTGTGTGTGTGTGTGTGTTTGTGTGTGTGTTTGTGTGTGTTTGTGTGTGTGTGTGTGTGTGTGTGTGTGTGTGTGTGTGTGTGTGTGTGTGTGTGT
>JBBPCY010042463.1:0-13469 GCA_037974405.1 Brachyalestes nurse
GTGTTTACTGAGTGGTTGTGTGTGTGTGTGTGTGTGTGTGTGTGTGTGCGCACACGCTTGTGTGTATTTGATATATCATAAGACTGTGCTTGGCTTAAAGGCCCAGATTCAAGTCAAATGTGTACCTTAAAATCTACCATGTCTGTCTGTAATGAAGCATGACGTCTCTTTAAATTGGAAATGTTAAGTTGTTTCACTTAATTTTTTTAAAACTAAGAAAATGAATGGATATTACTTTAAGGAAAATAAAGTTCCTGCACATATTCAGTGTAAAAAACGTGCTTATTTGAACAAAGTCTGGTTATCCGGTTGCTGGTGGCTGTTTCTTTAGGTTCTTAGAAAGGGAAAGAAATAGTCTAGTAAAAAGTACTGTGGACAGTGTCCCATTATTGTTCGGTACATGTTTTGTTGCCTTCTTGCCTCTGTGTTGCCCCAGGCGTCGTTCGCTCGGCATGTCCAAAAATGAGACGATACGGGGAGCTACGTCTGTGCTTTCCTCCCTCAGAATGGGAGATTTTATTTCCTTTCGTCTAAAACAGCATTCGAGTGGCGAAAAGCACTCGCGAACGGAGCGACCATGGAAAGAAACTCAGAGAAACTTCCCCGCCCTGCTACACACACACCTCTGAAAGACTACATATCCCAGCATGCATGGTTCCTTAAAGGAACAGGCTCTGTAACAGTTTTCTATTAACACAAGATGTTTAACTAGTTTTTTTGTCATCTATACATGAAAATATAAGCAAGAGTGTGTGTTTACTGGTTAATACAGTGCTGTTTATTTTAAATAAATGAAAACAAACCAAGCCTCATGCTTTAGAATTTCGCTGTATCGCTGTACCGAACCGTGACTCCAAAACCGAGGTACGTACCGAACCGTGACATCTGTGTACCGTTACACCCCTAATATATGGACAAAGTACAGGGACACACCTGTTTTTCAGGGTTTGGGCTAGGCCCCTTACTTCCAGTAAAGAGCAATCTTAATGCTTCAGCATGCCAAGACATTTTGGACAACACCATGCTTCCAACTTTGTGGACACAGTTTGAGGAAGGCCCTTTTCTGTTCCATCATGACTGTGCCACAGTGCACAAAGCAAGCTCCTTAAAGACATGGTGGGATGAGTTCAGTGTGGAAGAACTTGACTAGCCCACAGAGAGCCCTGACCTCAACTACATCAAACACCCTTGGGATGAACTGGGACGGAGATTGCGAGCCAGGCCAGCATCAGTGACTGTTGTACAGAATGAATGGGCACAAATTCCCACAGAAAAGCCTTACAAAAAGTGGAAGCTACAAAGGGGGGACCAACTCCATTTTAAAGTCTTATGTATTTGAATACAATGTCGTTAAAGTCCCTGTTGGTGTAATGGTCAGGTGTCCCAATATTTTTGTCCATATAGTATACATATATATCCACTGTTGTGTATAACTTTTATTCTACTGGTTATACTGCTTCTACATTCTCCTTTTGTTCTGTCCATTTCGCTGCTGTGACAAAGCAAATTTCCCAACTTTGGGACTAATAAGGGGTTATCTTGTGTTTTAGATAGGATATAATTGCTGTAATTGATATATAAAATATGTATATAATTGTTACTGGTGTAGTAAAGGATGGTTATGCTTTCCTCAACAAAAAAACATCCCTAAAGTCTCTATAAAATATTGCTTTATGACTAGTGAACATAAATGTGGAATATTTCAAAAGTTTTGAATCACCACTTCCAGTGGAACTGGATCATATAGATGTGAGCTATATCAACTTACATGATGCTTTTATCAGCATTGGTGATAACTATGGCTTCTATGGGTTAATTGGTTGGAGTTTGATTTAGTGGCTGAGTCTGTCTAGGCTGTGGTGATATCAAAATAGTATTTCAGATGTTTAAGACCACCTTGCAAGAAGGGCGGCTGGTGGCCTAGTGGTTAGGGCATTCGCCCTGCGATCAGAAAGTCATGGTTTCAAATCCCCAGACTGCTAGTGGCACCTCCAAGGTACCCTTGAGCAAGGTACCATCCCTACACACTGCTCCCAGGCGCTGTGTTCTGGCTGCCCACTGCTTCACTTTTTGAATAGGTTAAATGCAGAGGAAGAATTTCGTGCTGTGGTGTGTTCATGTATGACAGTATGGTGACTTTCACTTTAAGAGGCCCTCCCACATGTGGCGCTAACAGCATGGTAATAACAACATGTTTATTAGGCTTTAATAACTTCGCAATTAAGCAATACTCCATGCTTCCTAGATGAAAGAACCAACACAGAATTCAAACCATCCTGAGGGACGGAGTTGTGTCCATATGCACACCAGACACTGTTTAGATTTGTCATCAGGGGTTTCAGATTTTTATTTTAGTTTAAAGTTGCCAAAAATTACATGTAACTTTTCAGGGCTCCATAACAATGGCTTTTCCAAGCTAAATAATAGTGAAGCCAGCATGCCTTCCGGGCTCTCTTGCATAAGTCCATGCCCATCTGGTCCACTGTGGGAAGCGGTGTGGGCACTTTGAAATTAGGGTTTGGCCAGGATATAGTGACTGTATGGTGAGCTGTCTGTTTTGAGATCCTGGGGACCCACTGTTTGTTCCCTCTCCTAATACCCCTGATTGAACATGCCAGTTATTTATGAAGCCTTTGCTTTCATGAGCTGAATTGAATCAGGAAATAAATATGAGTCCTTTGGACTGGAATTCACTATGAGTTGACTAATGTGTTTTTAGGACACTAGAGGATTCCAACCACCAGGCTGCATACCAGCACCGGACCGTGAGCAGTACTGGGCCACAACAATGTAGCACTGAGCAGGGGATAGTTTGTGGAAAGTGGCAGAGCATAGTTGAACTATATGGTGTAATTTTTGCCTTTGATTTTATTTATTTTTGTTTGTAATTTTATTGAATGTTTTACATAGTCATACATAGAATGGCCTGTATCACAACTGGTTGCTAGTAGCTGTGGTTAGTTGATGAATATTGTAAAAGGAGAACTAAAGAGCATAAAACATTCCTGACTAATTTGAGTCTGCAACCTCAAAAATAAGATTGAGGGCATGAACAAAAATGGTACTTAAAAGAAGAAAAGCATCATTCAAATGTAAATGATTTTATCACCACTGTCAATGATATACATATGTATATGGGGAGACACAGGTACATTTATATGAGTAGTTTTTGTCTGGGTAGACCACTGTGCAAGATGTTTATTTGTTCAAGAGCTGTATTTCGGATGCCTTGGCCAAAGATGGGAACAGTGTTGGGAGTAACGCGTTACAAAAGTAACGAATTACTGTAATGCATTGCTTTTTGCTGTAACACAGTAATGTAAGGCATTACAGAAAAAAATGGTAATATTTACACCTTCCACTGGCTGTGTAATGAGCTAATTGAGCGTCATGAGCTATATTTGGATTGCCAAATCCAAATTTCCAGTTATTTTGGTGAGAGTAACTTTAAAGTAATTCAATAGTAGTGTAATGCCTTACATTTTAAATACAGTAACATTGTAATGTAACGAATTACTTGACAGTAACAAGTAATAAATAACGCATTACAGTTTTGAAGTAACTTGCCCAACACTGGATAGGAACATATCCCTTATCTGTGGAAAGTAAACGAAATATAATCACCCACCTTGGTCAGGAAAGTGTGCTTAAAATATTAAAATGTCCATCACCATCTCCATTTAGGAAAAGGTATTCATACGGTCATGGCTATTTATTAATTATTCAATTATGATCATTGTTAGAGTTAATTTATGTAATGAGATGAGAAGTTATACTGACTTAATTAATTATATTACAACCAGATATGAATGTATGTGTATGTAGAGTAGATGTTCAAAAGCTGTACAATCTGCCATTGTACTGGCGTCTACCAGTATCCATTACTGCATAATCCTGTTTTTATATCCAGCACAGACACGCTTCATACAGATGCCGTACTGGGACATTCTCTGTGCACTCCAAACCAAAGAGAAGTGAGAGGGAGGGAAAACATATCTGAGCTTTTCCGTCCAAGAAAAAGAGATTTGGTTCTGAGGATGTCCTCTGCCCCAAGCGACTGGGTTCAGGGCAAGGAATCTGGTGAAAAAGAGTCTCATCTCTATCCAGTTAACCAGGGTTATAATCAGTAGGATGTTATTAAAAAAGGTCAGAGGTCGCTCAGCGGAGCATATTGAACTTGAGATGCTGTTAGGCAACTGTACGATGACAGCAACTACTGACATTCAGATAAAGCTGTTGCTGAATAATGTGACTGGGCCAGTGTCAAGATGATGAGGAAGTATCCCAGATAAAATCAGTTGCTTACATGCATGTGGTATCTCAAACCGTTGCACTCAAGAAAAAAAGGAGCTGTTAACGTTTGAGTCGTAGTTCCTTAATGCTTATCAGCATTTGGCAGTCACAGTAACAGTTTGATGTACAAGAGAGATTTTATCTTTATCTTTACACAATGTTTGTCGATTAAAAAAAAAATTTGAGTAAAATAACATTTACATATATCTGTCTTTTCATCCTACACGAGATTAGCTCTGCCCATTCAAGAGGGAGTATTTTAGTCTTGCCTGTTTTTTTAATGAGTTGTAATACAGGCTAGCCTTTCGGAACTGAGGTCGTTTACATATATCAGTGATAAAGGCTCAGGGTGGAACGGAGGTTTGAAAATGGCCATGTAAAAAGGAGTATTTTTGAAACATGAAACCACACAAACATCAAAAAATAACATAAGAAAAAAGGTGGATGTCTTCCCAGTGTTACTCATAGCCAGTTCCCACCTTATCTGAGATGACCAAAATGCTCTATACTACACTATACAGGGGCGAGTGGCCTGGTGGTTAGGGAGTTGCCCCTGCAATCAGAATGCCATGGGTTTGAATTCCAAGACTGCCAGTGGCACCACTGAGGTACCCTTAAGCAAGGTACAGCCCCCACACACTGCTCCCTGGGTGCTCTGTCATTGGCTGCCCACTGCTTTACTTGATGAATGGGTTAAATTCGGAGAAGAATTTCACACTGTGTGCTGTGCTGTACTAAAATAATTTGGACCCATTTCTGGGTCTTAATAATTAAGTTCCAATTCACAATTCAAAGGGCATGGCAGAGGGAAATGATAAATCACTGATTAACCATTTTCGCAAGATTTAAACTATGGTTACTACTGTAAGCAAGGAGGGAGATTTATCTACTCACATATAAATTCCAAACAGTTAACATTTAAGACGTTTTGCTCATATTCATGTAAATACATTTTTTCTCAATTTGATCAGTGTTTGCTGCAGTCAGAAATAAATTTGCCATGCTTGACACGACCTTTTTTATAATCATATTCATTTGGATACATATTGAGGTTGGCAATGAATCACTAGCTCTCCAGTCTGTTACAGATGACTCCTACATCAGGGGAAAGTAGCAACATTTGCACTTACTCAGTTTTGGCTGAATTTCTCACAGGCAGTAGCTTACATTTGTATCTGAAGCAGAAGTGTGTAAGTGTATTTTCTCATCTGTAGGAGTGATTTTGCAAATACTTGCAAGCAGTTTGTGATAAATGGGACATATTTTAGCCGAGAGAAAAATACACTGGATGCTTGAAATGTCATTATAATTTACTGCTTATGCTATTTAGTTTTGGGGTTTTTTCCATATTCACCTTACTCTAAGGTCACACAAACACATGCACACTATCCTTTAAAACTGAAAGGCTTCAGACACATTGTATTTCCAGGAGATGAGTCATCTGAGGAAGTGAAATGTAATGGTCATCAGTATCATTCATGTAAGGCCAGTGTAACAACATCTCAATTTTCTATTTTTGTTCTTTTCTTTGGTATCACTCATTGCACACATAAATATTAATAGAAGTGGTCTTCTCAGATGCCCAGTTGGAGAGATTCCATCAGTGTTGTCCGCTGGGAGAAAGATTATCAGCTGAACTGGAAAGTACTAGATTTTTGTGGCAAGAAACTGTGGGGTTTTTTTTGTTGTTGTTTATCAGCAAGCGTTTGTCTTTGCTGATTGTCATGAACAGGGTGATGTAATATAAAGCATATGTTAAAACTCATTATACTTTGGTTAACTGAGTAGCTTGGGATTCACTCTCAGTGTGTCGTGTTACTTCTATTCAGCAATGCAAGACAGGCAAAAGCTTATTCCAGGTCACTGTTGTTTGATTGTATGAACTGTCTACTTGAATCCATGTATGTTTGCCTTGATGTGTTCAGTGTGAAATCTCATTATTTGCACTGGTTTACTTTCCTGCCCTGGCATTTGCTCTGAGTCACTCCAGTGACTCCACTGTACAACGAGAGACTATAGAGAGATACTGAGAAAGTCTACACAATAACCATATAGTTGTTTGGAATTGATTACTTTTGGGGGGTTTTCCAAGTGTCAGTGGCTGATCTCTTGTTTTGGATCTCTCTCTGTTTGGCCCTTGTTTGTCTTTTATGGATTAATCTTGAGGATTAAAAGCTATATCCACTATAAGGGGCAGATTAACGCTGAATGTCCAAGAATGTCTTCTTTGGTTGATTATTCAGTAGAACAACAGAAACTGATGTATCACAAACCAGGGGAAGTTCTAATTACAGTTTATTTTTATTTTGTAAATAAAGCTGTCCAAAACTTAAATTTTGCATAAGTGTAATCATAAAAAAGGGAGCAGATGGAAATGAGTTAATTAACTGTAGCAAAAATGTGAGTGACTCCCAGTGCTAGAATATATTGTAATATATTAAGCTGATGTTATTTTTGTTATTATTGCAATTTTCAACAGTCGATAATCACATCAATCAGTAAAATAGTGTTTAACTAAAATGATTGAAGTCAGACAGATAAATGCAAAATTATATCAGGTGATATTATCGGTATGTCACAGAAGGTGCGAATGCGCTAGCAGTGTGTGTCCAGTTCTCATATTTGTTTAAGTGCAATCTGACTGATGAGTATTGTGGGATTTGTTCTTGTTACCATTGTCTGATCGGTGTAGCTTAATTTCCTGCATGTCTCTGTTAACACCTGATAAGGGAAGCCTCTCTGGCCCTTCTCTGTGGACATGGGCACGCAGAGAGAGAGATGTAACATCTTCTGTCCATCTCTTTTTCTCAATAAACTTAGCTATAACATGATGTACCTACCTCATCATTGACCCATGTGTGGGTCTCAGTCTCATTATATTAGTGTATAGTGATCATTCTGTCGTACGTGAACACACCGCAGCACCCAGTGTGAACAGCACAAAATTCTTCCCCTGAATTTAACCCATGGACCAAGTGAAACAGCGGGCAGCCAGGAACACAGCACCTGGGGAGCAGCGTGTGGGGACATTCAAACCCATGACTTTTCTGATCAAAAATGTGTGTGGGGGGCTGTGTATGGCACCTGGTGACCTAGTGGTTAGGGTGTTCGCCTTGCGATCAGAAAGTCATATATATCCGTCGTATATTATATATATATATAAACCTCTTTTCTGAGCCACCTCTCCTTAACCATGGTTGTGGGGTGCTAGAGCCTATCACAGTGGTCATGGGGCAAAAGGCAGAGAAACATCGTGGCCAGGTCACCAGGCCATCACAGGAAAGACACACGGATAAACATGTGACAGCAGGAGGTATTTAAAGTTCAATACAAATAAATGTTTTACATTCGCTCCTGGTAATGCACTTTTTTCCAGTAAAATGTTCCCCCCTTGTATAGAGCAGATATTTGCTTTTTTCAGTCATTAACTTGGATTAATATTGATAGCAGAATGGAAACCTAGTCTAATAATCACAGTTATCCGAGCTTGATAAAACTACACTTCTATAAGTATACTAAAGCCAATACAAGTCATTTATTTATAAGTTTTGAAAATCTCATGTTTCTTTTTAACACCAGAAATCAACTATGGTTTCAATAGAATAATTATTTTCTTCAATAATTTGCAGTTATTGAAGTGGACTGTAGTATTTTAGTTTTTCAATAATTGGCTTTTCAATAATTTCCTATGCAAAGTGCAAACTATTATTATTACTATTATTATTAAATTATGAAACAATTATTAAATCAGCAGTTTACTCTGTATTATGTGAAAAAGTGATTGAAAGAATTTTTAGCCTGTATTAATATCTTTCTGTCTTAAATCGTTGTAGAAACCGTCAACAGGCAACTGTGCAATTATAATAATTAGCATTTTGCTGGATGTACTTCTCTGCCCTTAAGAATGGAAGGGACAGAGAGAGTGAGAGAGAGAGAGAGAGAGAGAGAGATGTGTGTATTTAAAGGTCTGGTTGGGTGGAGCAGTTCTGTGGCCTTCTGCCCCACGCTGAAACGCTACTCCACTATTTATACCCCTCACCACCCAACCCAAATGAGGGGGTAAGGGAACACTGTGTGTACGTCTGTGTGGGTGTGTGTATGTCAGCATATGTTCTCAAGTGTATCCAAGATGGAATATTTGTGTTTGCGTATTTGATTCAAGTTTTGTATCGGTGTTGAGCACAATGTGTTTCCCCAAAACTCATTCCAGACATTCCTGGCAGCAGCGTCCAGCCTGTTCAAGGATGAACACACCCACAGTGGACCCTGACATGTTTTCAGACCTTTTTGTTTTACATTAAATTATAGTCATTCTAAGAGAAAAAAACATTTCACTCTCATTTCATGCTGTGGATATAATTCTTTTGCAAATTCACTTGAAACATTAGATACATTGTCTGCAGCACTGGCTTAGAAAATATATATATTATAATTTTTCAAACCTACAGAAGCTTTACAGGAACAAACCAATAGCAAACCGCTCACTCACAGACACACACACAGCTTGCCAGCCTGCAAGAAGAAAAAAATCTTGACCACAATGTATAGTCACCCGGATCATAGGATAGTCAGAATCCACATAGCGCAAACGCCCTGGCTTCTGGCCTCGTCCAACCCTACTGCCACAGCACAGGATCCCCGGATCACGGCCCAGTCAGACTCTGCTGCCATGGTGCAAAGTCCCTGGCTGGCAGCCTGCTCATACTCTGCTGTCAGAGCACAGTCCCCTGCTCGATGCAGTTAAGCTTCACCAGAGATGTTCATAAGTAATTTGTACCAAGTCCATGTCAAGTCTCAAGTCTTTGTGCTCAAGTCCAAGTCAAGTCTCAAGTGAACAGTTTTTGGGGGTTATTATGACAAACAAGGGGTCGTTGGAAAGAGTGTGAGATATAAATAAATAATTCCATGAACATTGTTTATGAGTTATGACTCACGAGTCACAACACCCAAGTCCGAGTCAAGTCTCAAGTCGTTGAGTGCAAGTCTAAAGTCAAGTCACAAGTCTCAGACTCGAGTCCCCATCTCTGAGCTTCACTACCATGGCTGTCTAGTCAAACTTCGCATTCACATAGTCCCAGCTTGTGGCCCAGTCAAACTTGACTACTGCAGAGAAGACTACTTCAGAAAGAGTGGCAAAGTTCCTTACTTACAGCCCAGTCAAGCTCCTTATTCCCAGCAAAGAGTCTCTTGGCTTACTGCCCAGACAAACTTTGCCATCTTGGTGCAAATTGCTGGCTCGTGGCCCTGCCGAGAAGAGTCTCTTGGCTAATGGGCACTCAGTCACCCATGCTGTGGGAAGGAGTCTCCTGGCTCAGTTTCTCAGCTAACAGCCCAATCAAATTTCCCTACTGCAGTGAAGAGTTTCTCAGCTAGCAGCCCAGTCAATGAGCTAGTTAACCTGATATTGACACATGACATTGAACAATTTGTTTTTTCTGGTCACCTCATGTAACAATAGCACTAGTAACCACTAGATCGCAATATAACAGCTGGCTGCCCCAGCAGTCCTAACACCAGGTTTCACGTGATGAAAGCATGTTACAGCAAGCCCACTTAGAACTGTACAGATTGCATTGCAGTACCTGCAGTTTGAAATTTGCCTTAATATGGGAATCTATCAGAGTGCTCAGAGTGCTTTAACCAGACTGAAATAGCTCAAAGGGGCCATACTCCACAGAACATGATTGATGCTAATTGGACTAAGATATTTAGAGCTAGCAGGTAGAATAGGACTCTCTCCCTTTCTCCCTATGGTGGTGCATCTCCTGACTGCCCTACAGCCGCTGCCGTTGTTCTAGTCTGACTAGAACAACAGCCCAACAACAGGTCAAAGAAAATACAAATTTGCTCTAATGGGGCTGTTTACATCTAGCCCAAGCTGCAGATTCACAAAAACTGTCTGTGATTCCATTCCAAAATGTTATGACATGTTATATGTAGTAAAACGCCCAATAGTTTCAGTTTTGTCTTATTAAGCCTGCAGCTTCCAGCTCCATGTGTTTCCTGCAGAACCAGTTCATGAGGAACCTACCATCTTCTTGTTCCTCCCATTATATAAAATGAATACTAAAAACTGCTTAAAAGTACATGCAAGCAAGTCCTTACTGAATGAGGGTAAACTAAAAGTGGTAATAAAATGAGTTTCTATTTGTTTCACACTTTTTTACATTTTGGAAAGTAGAAGAAAGTAAAAAATGAAAACTCATCAACATAATATTGTTTTTCTACAATAAACAGTTTTTAGACAGTAGCATTTTGGTTGTAGATTGATCTGAACAAACTAGGTCTGAACAAACAGATGAAACAGATGCATCTGTGCAGCATAAATTTCAAGACAGAGGCAAAGACTGTGTCAACAGGGGTCAGAGGGCTTGTTGATGAGTTCAGCTGCTGAAGGGAAAAGGCTGTTTTTGTAACTATGTGGCCTCCAGTAGATGTACCCATCCTCACCAGAGATCCAAAGATCCAATGGAATCGCCTGCAAACTTCAGGGGATTGTTTGATTCATGACTATAGATGCAGCTATTAGTTTACAGGGAGAACAGAAAGCGGTGACAGAACACAGCTTTGAGAGGAACTTTTGCCTATGGTCAGGGGGTCAGAGATGTGCTTTCCCAGTTTTACCTGCTGCTTTCTATTAGAGTAGAAGTCAGAGATCCACCTGCAGGTGAAGTGTGGCACTCCTAGCTGGAAGAGCTTGTCCTGGAGTAGAGCTGGTATGATTGTATTAAATGCGGAACTGTAGTCCACAAAGGGATCCTGGAGATTCAGTAGATCTAGGAGAATCAAGGTGGAAGATAAATGTAAGAACTACATTGACTGCACCATATACAGACATGTTTGCTCTATAGGCAAACTGCAGGGTCAGTGATAGATTTGAGATGGGTCAGTGCAAATGTGATGATGGATGGTTAAGTCCAGGTGCCAGTAGGCTGGAGCTGATGGCTGTAGGGTGAAATTTTTCACACTGGGGGGTGAAATATTTCGTTTGCTAATCCTCTGAACGATCATTGGAGAGGAATAATCCTGCTAGCGATGTTCATAAACTGCCCCTTTGTCTGTGTTTCACTACTCACCCATGGGCTAGAGCACCTTTGACCACAATGTCCAGTATATTAATGGAAGAAATGTGGGAAATGTAGGAGACAGATCGACTGGTATTATCAGTGTTCAGGATCGCTTTCCTTGGAAAAAAAACAGGATATTTTTGCAACAAATAACAAGACAAACAAGTGCGCACCAAAGCACTTAGGCTGCCTTACGCAGACCCATATTGGATGTTTGTTTGACTCCTTTTTGTCCTTTATTTCAGGCTGTTAATATTTTTATTGAAAACTCCATTAAACAAAGAATTCACAAATGGAATTCATCAGTATAGTCATGGTACTACTATTTTATCCATGTGGTGCAGCTCTAGAACTGAGAGTATATGTATTTGATTTCTGGCCACATAGTGGCCACCGAGTCAACACATAACATTATTACTGATACAGTGAAGCTAGCAAAACTTCGGATGACCAAATTCAGGGATGATTTGGGCAGAGGGTGAGTCTAGGTCTGAAGTTTTCCCTCCATGAATGGCCAGCAGACCAGGGAAACATCTCTGGCACCTGCGGCTGCGTTTCAGAGTGAGTGGTAGAGGTGACCATATTTGCAAGGCAAGAGATTATTGAAATGCTTCAGTTTTGTGAAGCTAAAGCTAGCAGCTGAGTTTACACAACAAACTGTCTGTGTGTCCTGAATGAATAACAGAAAGCTGTGAATAAGGCTGTGGCTGGTCGTGCCCACTTCCACTGCAGTGTTATTGTCAGGCGCCTGTTGCTATTTCCACACATTTTTCTGTGATTAGAGCAGTCAGTGTTGAAAAATGGCTCACACACACACATACGCACAAATAGATGATGAAAGTCATGATTCATCACTCCATGATTCATCACTCCATTGTGTCAAGCCTTGTTTTCCCACTCTGCTTTCTTTGCAGTACAAGACAGATGGCAGAGGATTCAGCACTTTTTAGCTATCAGCAGGCTTCCACACCGCTGATTCAGCATCCACAAGACAGAGTGGTGTGTGGAGTTCAGTAAATATTCAGCATAGTGCATTTAACAGAGTCGGGGGAATACTGTTACACATTCATTAGGGCACTGGAGAGGTCTGCTGCGTGACCTGAACCTAACTGGGCCTGTCAAAATTCCCGGTATCGGGCCGAGTTAGGGCTGGTTTTTCACATGAGGTTGACTGATATTATTTTTTTCAGGGCCAGTACTGATTATTAGTAATCAAGGAGACGAACCTATATTTTGAAACTATATACATTTGCAGTAAAAATGAAAATGTTTAATTAAAAGAGAACTGGGCTTTTTCCAACTTATGGAGGCCTGATTCTTAGTCTCAGAATATTCAATGGTGTTCTTGTTTTCCAAAACCACCTCTGTTCTGTTGTGTGTGTTCATTTGCTTGATTTAAAGAGTGGGGAGTGGATTCTATTTCTGTCAGGTAGCCTATGATCAGCAATGCTATAAAAATATACTGATGATTGACATTGTCACATTTTCTCCTAACTTGACAGTTTTAGTCACAACAAAGTGCTAAAGCACAGTACATGAAAAATGTACCCAATAACTTCAGAAAAAAATATCAGAAAAACTATAGAGATCATTTGAGTTCATTCTTGAGTGCACTAAACTGCACAAATCTGTCTAGTAGTTATGGAAATAGATGTGTTTATTGTTGCTCTCTTGCAATTCTAGTGTTCTTCTTCTGTAAAGTTTGTGTTACGGCCATGGCAGTGTGTTCTGTGTGTGACGTGTTACTGTGCAGCTCACCCATCACACATTGATTTCAGCAAATGTGTCATTGACATTTGTAAGAGCTTCGGTCCTCACAGAAATTTCTGACAGAAATTTCAATCATCTGTGTCTGTGGGTGTAGTGCTGAGTAGTTGTCTGAGTAATAAATATGTTTTGTTTTGTTTTTTTGTGGAAACTGATGCATTGCTGTTAATGATTGTGCAGTGTTTGTCACAGGTCACTTTGTTTGAATGATACAACAGAGGTCTCTCAGAGGGTTTCCTGTAAACAATGCCTGGAATTATGCAATTTTACAATTAGAGTGCTCTATCTCTCTCTCTCTCTCTCTCTCTCTCTCTCTCTCTCTCTCTCTCTCTCTCTCTCTCC
>JBBPCY010042541.1:0-13460 GCA_037974405.1 Brachyalestes nurse
GGTGGTGATCAGTATACTGGTGGTGCTGAATGCTGAGTGGTTGGAACTCCTTTATCTAGGCTCCTTGTGTCTTTAGGAACCAGTAAAGTAAAATACTTGTTCCCAATTTTTTCATGTAATCTACCAAATATGCCAAAGAGAAGACATCAAATTGCAACGCAAATTGCAACCGTACTGTAAATAGTCCAACAAAAATATACCAACTGGTGTCCAGCAGTCATTTTAATGCTTGGCCCCCCATAGTTGCTACTTCATTATTGTGTGTTTGAGCGGGTGAATCACTAAAACTGCGCTGTTTTCCAGCCAACAAGGAGGTGGAAAGCCCGATTTATACAGGAGAAACACCGGCAGTTTGTAGATGTTCTCCTGACCTGGTTGTAAGGCTTGTGTTTGCAGTGTATTATTTTTGTGAGCCTTTTCAAAACCAGAATGGCTGAAAATGTTGGGTCAGCGCTCCAGCGCAGCATGTGGCGACAGTTCGGGTCCGCGGTGGGCGCCAGGTGTTGCTGAAGCTGCTATCGGGGCTGCGATACTGATGCAGCAGATGGGAGACTTTCTATCAAGAGACACCCACTGACACACACACACACACACACTCACACACTCATTTCTGAGTCCATTTGGGTGAAAGTTATAGACTTGTTATGACACGTGCAAAATTCACACTTCTCCCACACACACACACACATAATTCACACATCACGCCACAGAGAGAGAAGGCTGTATGTGTGTGTGTGTGTGTGTGTTATTTGGGAGTATTAGAAGTTGAACAATAACTGGTTTCTCCTAAACGTTGTTGTCTTCCAGCCCACATGACTTCTCTGAGTGCATTTACACCCACAGTGCATAATAGCTGCTCCATCCACTCTGACCACAGCCCCACTGCAGAGCAATCCCCATTAACAATGGCACTCAAACGCCCGTGGCAGGCCTGTGTGTGACTGTGTGTTTACTGCTGTTTACGGTTGCGATGGAGTGTGCTGTTGCGATGGAGTGACGTGCCCGAAAAGGACAGAACAAAAGGAAGAACAGAATTACACCCTGGGAGGGCTCGCGGTTTGGCAAACCCGGTGCTGCATTTAATGATTTTAAGGCTCTAGGTTAAATGGGGCCCTACTTAAGCTTATATTCACAGTGGAAAAACCCTCAGGGTGTTCTAAAGTGCTCTTTAACAGAAGAATCACACTTGGATTTAAACTGAAAGTATCTTATTGTAACAATACTATTGCTTAATCAAGCTTTGATTGGAAATGAAAGAGTCACCCAGTAGGTCAGACAAACCATCAACATTATTGAAGACTGGGATCAACAACCATTGTTTCTTTTATGAGGACAAAACTCCTGACTAAAGGCTGAGCTCTTTGCTGAAAGAGTCCCTGCAAAACTGCAATATGCAATGTTCATGTCTGTCACAGGCTGGAATGTGTCTAATCCTGAACAGCCTGGACCATTATTTTCATAGCACTAACATACCGGCTGAAATTCCACTGGGACACCAATAGAAAGGTTTTGGTGAGAAAATGTATTTTTACATTTTATGGCTTAAACTGAAGGCGTATCAGTTAAAGATGATCTTCATAGGGAAGTGTTTCCATTAGAGAAATGCAGATCGGAGTGATTTCAGCCTCAGCAGATATTGCTTGAAAAAAATCACAAAGGTGTTTAGAGTTGAACGATATTTCAAACTGATGTTTGATCCAAATAAACGTGTTTATGACCACTGGCTACTGCACAAAAAAATGTACTACATTCGAACCAAGTTAAAAATGTGATATTTCTGATTATATTTATAAGTATGTTGAATGTAGCAGTTGTCTGAACATCTACGTTTTTCGAATGTCTATGTATTGGCTTTAATTGCTATAATTCATGCATCCCATATTTTTGTATAGATGTTTTCCACACAGTAGTTTTATTTATATTATGTATATTTTAAAAACCCACATTTATACAAGTTTTTTAAAACACTGACAGTCTGTAAGTACTGGGCTTCCTCAAGGAAAGGTCTGGAAATGGTAAAGCCTGCACACATCAAATCTCTATATACTGTTTATTTGTCGTTATCCAAAGGTTACTGTTTGTTTTGACCAAATATACACATGCTGCCTCTGTCATTATTTTTGCCTGGTGTGAAATCTGCCCCAGCCCAGAACGAGCAGCGCCCTGACCGAGCCCTGGGGCCCACACCACTCCAGCTTCGTGTTTAAACGTGTTTGTTTTGACATGCACTCAGAAAACACCTTGGCGTGTGAGAGCTGCTCGCGCTGCGCTCTTCAATCACGCTACATTCCAGTCAACCGATACAGAATCCCAAATAAATTAACAAGTAAACAAACATGTTGTAGCACAGAGGTTAAAATGTTTCTTTCCTTCAAAAGACTTTCGCAGAAACGAGGCTAGCTCGGGTTTCCTCGTTGTGCAAACGCTGGTATGACTGTATTTGTAAGGACCTTCCATTGACTGTATCTGAGTATCTGAGTGTCTCCCATCTGCTGTTTGTTAAATAAAAATCACAAAGGTGTTGTAAATCTAACACGGGCTTTAATTAAAAGGCTCTTTCTACTCTTTAAGTTGTTTTTTCTTTTCCAAAGACGTTGGTGTGAGGATTTGCTACAGTTCCATACTTTTACAGATTTTTCAGCTGGTTTTTATTCATCATGAGGACATGTGGCGCCCAAAGAGATAAATAAAATGCATGCGTGTGTGTGTGTGTGTGCTAAAGGGAAGTGGAGCAACTCAATTAGCTGCTCCATTATCAAGCACGCAGAGTTCCTCACAGTTCTGGACTGGAGAGCGTTCAGCATGTTTTCATGTGAAACGCTGTGAAGGGTTTAACAGCTCGCCGCACTGCTGAGCGTGTGGAAGGAGTGAAGGGGTTTGGTTTGGGGGACAGAAGTGAAAAGAGCTTTAGATTCTAACACCTTGTTAGAAATATACTCTCTCTCTCTCTCTCTCTCTCTCCTTCTCTCTCTGTCTGTTTCTCTCTTTCTTTCTCTCTCTCTCTGTCTATGTTTCTCTCTCTCTCTGTCTATGTTTCTCTCTCTCTCTCTCTCTCTATTCTCTGCAGAATCTCTCTTTTTCTCTACGTTTTTCCTCGTCCTCTGTCTCTCTCTCTCTCTCTCTCTCTCTCACACACACACACACACACACACACACACACTCTTGCTCTCTCTCTCTCTTTTTCTGTTTCTCTCTTTCTCTCTCTTGCCAGTTATGTGAATGAGTTTAAATTGTTAAATAAATGTGAATATGATGGTTTAAAGCAAATGTCTGTCCAACACATTTTGGTATATTCTGGCCATTCGGTACTTTTTGGCCACGTCACTCAGCTCCCGGTCACTTGGAACGTCGTTTCTACAGAAAACTTCCAACCCGAGTCTGAGCCACCAGGACGAGAGGAAAGTCAGTTTTTTTGCTGCATTTCGTCCAGCCTCTTAAACCCTTTAACACTAAAAGGCTCTGTTTGTGGGTCTACATTTCAGTCACACACTCTCCTAACTAGACAACATACAGATGAGTTTTAAGAACATCCCAGACCCAGATTAAGCTTAAGACTAGTCTAATGAGAATTCCCATCGTGATTCTCCACTCCAAAATGTAGTCCATGTATCTGAACCAGTCACTAAGAGGCCACCACTTCAGTTCCTCACTGTCAAAACTCATCCTAGTTTCTCTTATAGTTACTGAATAGTAATTCAACAGTTTAACCCTTTAATCCCCAACAACACTCCCAACTCCTCCAGGTCCGACCCTGTCATGAACACATTCTACACATACTTACTTGTATATATCATTTACGTACGTGTAACAGTTATTGAAAAAAGTGATGCTTTACCAGGTTAAAGTCCTGCAGAATATGCAGCATCAACATTTATCTCAAAAAAATACTTCATGGAATTTGTGAGGCTACAACACCAACATAAGCTTTTCACGACATAAACATTTCTGAAAGCTTATTCCATTTAAAGCTGCAGTTTGTCCTCAAATATGGATCTAGAAATCCTAATACAGATTCATGACCATTGTTTTAAAATGCGTATGTTGCTAACCTTATCGTTAAATTTGATGGGTACATGTTGTTCTGTCTAATAGGTAATGGGTTAGGGTCAGGGTCAGGGTCAGGGTCAGGGTCAGGGTTATGGTTATGGTTAGGATTAGGGTTAAGGTTAAGGTTAAGGTTAGGGTTAGGGTTATGGTTAGGGTTAGGATTAGGGTTAAGGTTAAGGTTAGGGTTAGGGTTATGGTTATGGTTAGGGTTAGGGTTAAGGTTAGGGTAAGATTTAGGGTTAGGGTTAGGGTTAAGGTTTGGGTAAGATTTAGGGTTAGGGTTAGGGTTAGGGTTATGGTCAGGGTTAGGGTTAGGGTTAGGGTTAAGGTTAGGGTAAGATTTAGGGTTAAGGTTAGGGTTATGGTTATGGTTAGGGTCAGGGTTATGTTTCTCACCTTTCCTGGAGATGAGTCTGGCCAGCAGCTCGTTGAGGTTGGCGCGGGACTCCGCCTGGTCGTCGGAGCTGGTCTGGGGTTTGACTGGGTCGCTGAGGCCGGGGCTGTCGGAGCGGGAGACCCTCAGAGCCGCCTCCATCTGAGAGGGGAGAGCGTTGCCCCCGTCCTGCACGAGGGAGGAGCGCGGGCGAGCCAGGCAAGACACAGAGAGCGCGGCCAGGAGCACACACACACACACGCCACCGTTCATCCTGCGAGTGTGAGGGGCGTCAGAAAGTCAGACAGATCGAAGCAGAGGACAGTGCCTGCGCTGTGAGTAAAAAGCTCAGGCTTATATGTGTTTCTTTATATTGTTATTATTATCATTACTACTATTATTATTGTTGTTGTTATTTTTATTACTATTATTGTTATTATTATAGAAATACAATTTTCTTCTCTGAAACCCCTTCCCGCCCACTTCAAGAGCTCTTTAAACACCTCCTTTAGTAGGTTGCATTCAATTAATAAGAACATTCACATTTTAAGAAAAAGCTTCACATCCTATTTGACATTAAAATAATTCAAGTTACATTTTAGTTAAATGTAAGCAAGGACAAAACATGCAAAAGCTATATTCTGCTTGTTATGTTTTGTATTTCCATACAAGTTGTCCCATTATTAGAGCTGTTCGGGTAGTTTTGCACGCCTTACATTGAACATCGATACATTTCAGCAAAGAAACATTCCCAAAAATGATAGAAATGAATTATTTTCATCAAGTTGGAAACAAAATCTGCTGCAGCAGTCTGGAGGAAAGCCTGTGGAAATGGACAGACAGACACAAAGCACTACAGACAGACAGACAGACAGACAGACAGACAGATAGACAGACCGACAGGCAGAGCGGTGAAGGGTTACCTTTCCTCGGAGTGGAGTGTGTGCTGCTTGTATGAGAGTGAAAGTGGTTGTCCTCATGGAGAAGAGGGAGAGGCATTTATATACCCAGCTGTGACACACACACACACACACACACACACAATCAGAATATGATGATGTGCTCCCTCTATACGCAGTTGCATGCAAGTAACTGAAAAACATTCATTGATGGAGAATATTTTGACCCATACAGTGGTTTCACCTCTTCAGTCCTTTCTCTATAGCATCATGTAAAAGCATTACGAATACTATGGTATGGAAATCTTTGATTGTCCATGGATTTTTCAAATTGTTTAACATTTTTAAACATGTCCTTTATACTGGGTTTGGTGTAATGCCCCAACAAGTCAGAATTTTTAACAGTAGTGGTGAATGGAACCAGATGTCTGACGAGTTGAATGCCTCAAAATGTTCCCTCTCAGAAGATCATTACATGAACTGCTTACGTGTGACTGCCCTGCATGATTTACTGTAGTTCTGTGGAGATTGTGGTCTTAAAAGTATTAAAACGCATTGATAGTAGAGGGGTACAGTCCTCCCACAAAAACACAGATTCTTTAGATTTCACACTATTTTATACTCATTAGTGTTACATATATAAACTCAGAAGACAATAGTGGAACTGGATAGTAGATAAAATCATTATTTTTGTGAGAGCCTTAGTTCCATTAACCACCACTGTAAAACAAAAGCTGCTGTACAATGAACCATTTCAAACCATGACATGGTTAATGAATTACAATAATATAGTATTTTTGGAAATTTGTCAGAATTTCCCCTTTAGGTGCAGAGAAGTTAATGCTCACTTTTGCAAGCCAAATAATGACGTCATGTCTTCTAATGAGGCTTTAAAGTGTAATACTAAAAAAAATGACTCAATATTTGGCTTTCATTTCTTCTAAAATTGTTTGATTCTTTGCAGAATTTGGTCAGCCACTAAAATCAGGTCCTCCTTTCACTTTCTCTCTCTCTTTTTTTTTCTAATTTGGCCCTTTGGGTTCTCGGCTATTGACTTGAAAGGAATATTTAAGTATGTAGAGATGCCTTTGATTTGTCTATGGAAAAAAAAAAGTAGGAAAATCAATGCAGCTCTCTTCTCTCTTGGTTTCTTGGTTATCAGGGTGTAACATTTGCTTGGGCAGCGTGGGAACACTTGCGTGGGAGGTGCAGTGGAGCATGAGGATTGATTGGCTGACGTGTGGGAGGTGTTTGTGCGATTGCACTCCCTTTAATTTTCCTGTAAGTGCGTACTTTTTTTTTCAGGTGCAAGAACCTCCTGTTGCATGTTTTTCTCTGTGCTGCAGGAGGGCGAGTTCAGAAACCTCGCCTCGCAGGCGGGCAGCAGGTTGTATCGATGTACCTACGATGGACGTGTGAGTGATAACCGTCGCTGCCATTGTTGTGTAATGAAGTAAAGGTGGTGTTTAGGCCCAGGCCGGCAAAAGAGTTTTTCCTTGGAGTTTGGCCACATTAAGCTGATTTGTTTCACACCATTGGTTTGACAGTAATCTCAGACATGCCTCACACCTGAAAAGATGTGAAAAGGCATTGGTCCGGCGTTAACAATGAACTGTTGGATGTTTAGCTTAGTGTCAGCTTAGACAATCATTTTGTTAAGATAAGAATGATAACGCCCCACTAGCAGGAATGGTTCCTTTAGGCCATATTTTCATACCTTGCCTGGTTCTGCATGATTAAATGGTTCTTTGCCTGGTTAAATGGGGTTTCTCCATGATGAAGAGCCTACTGTATACAGGTCTTCAAATAACTTAAACTGGTTACCAGGTTAATGAATTGTTCTATATGGCAGCAAAAAGACTTTGGATGGGTTTGCAGTCTGGGAGGTGGGTGGAGTAGCATAATCCCATCACTACACAGACACACAGAGATACAGGGACAAGAACCATATTAAAAATGTAGAATAAGTCAAAATTAAACTCTTCAGAAATACCCAAAAATGTTTTATACAGAAAATGCTGTGGTCAGTAAAATATCTTTAGTTCCGAAATACTTGGATTTTCAAACCCATTTCGATACTATATTTTATTAATTTTATATACTTCACTGATCCCAGAGAAAATTACTTGTGTTTTCTGCATTTAACCCATTCACCTGAGCGAAGCAGTCGGCTGCCTTCAACAGCGCCCGGGAGCAGAGTGTGGGGACACACCCTGCTCAAGGGAACCTCAGTGGTGCCACTAACAGTCCTGGGATTCAAATACACAGCCTTCCAATTGCAGGGGCAACTCCCTAACCACCAGGCCACCAGCTGCCTCTTATGTTCCTTAAAGAAGTGCATACACTGGGTTCTCCATCATAGAGAAGAACTGTTTAACCAGGCATAGAATCATTTAATCAGGCACATGGTTCTTTAAGTTTTCTTGGTTCTACACCTATATAAAACCTTTACCTTTACTGAAGAACCCTTTAAGAATCTACCTTTTAGGGGTATAGGAATAAAAATGGCCGACAATCTCTATAGTACCAAGAAAATCCATTTTGGTGCTCTATAAAAAATTTCTTGGTTATATATATATATAAACTTTACCTTTAAAGAACTCTTTAAGAACCCTCGTTTTAAAGGTGCAGGAGTAAAAGTGGCCTCTACACTCGGCAAAATGGTTCTATGCATTAACAATAATGCTTCTTTAACTTCTAGAGACATGTTTTGATGATAAATAACAGCATGAAGTAGTTTTACTTTATATAACCATCACCTTTACAAAAGGAAATATGAAGGACTCTTAACGGTGTAGGATGGATGGACAGACAAACAGACAGACAGACAGACAGACAGACAGATAGATAGATAGATACATACATACATACATACATACATACATACATAAACCAAACAAACCAACCAACCAATAAACCAGCTTGAGAGCATCAGGTTCAAAACTCTTCAAGTGCATCCAGCATCTTTCAGCACGGGAGCTGAAGTTATGTAGGCTCTACTTTTATTTCTTTGGGATCCTTTAATCTGAAATAGAATGCTAAAGTCCCAAAGAGAGATCTGTGATCAACAGCACAGGCCTCCAGCAGCCGAACCAACAGAAAAGAGGGAGATGTTTAAAAAGCCAGGAAGAAGCTCAATGTAAACCTGCTGAAGTTGAATCACCAGCATCTACAATCTAAAAGTATAATCTTTTGAAACAACTAAAGGAGAACAAGAAGAACATATTTATGCTTACGTACATGTAAGTAGTTAACTTCCTACCCACCTTGTTCCGGCCCTCTCAGTTGCCAACATCTGCAGCTTCTGGTGGCTTTCCAAAGGCATGACTGAAGGACAGTTGACTGAAATAGAGCCTGGAAGACTCACTCCTAATGCCCAATTTAAACATGATGCTGTTCTTTTTTTTCCCTGAAGGCATTATTGTGAACTGAATACCACAAGTACCAAAGTAGCTCTCCAGTGTTTTGTGCAAATGACCAGAGGGTCAATGAAGAGGCACTCTGAATACATTTGAGTCTTCAAGTTGCAAGACTGTGTGTATTTAGCCTAGCCTCACAAAATGAGCCTTAGATGTTCATCGACTTGGCTGTAAAGTAATGGTGCTTTTCCACTGCCACGAGGAACCACACTGTACTGCAAATAATAACCTGACCTGTACCCGAGCCGTACCCGTGCTACTCGACGGCAGGGCCAAAAATGGGCCGCAGCCGAGCTGACCATATTGCTGCTTGTTGATTGGTCAAAAAGTTGTCATGACATCAAACAAACTTGGAAAGAGGCCATTGTTTTTTTATTGTCTGCACAAAAAAAACAACAAACTAACAGCTGGGAAGTCAGCGAGTTTTTAACACTGTGAGAAATGCAAAAGTATATCAGGACATCGTTAACAAGTTAGCTGGGTCAGGTTTTCATTGCACAGCTAAAAAACTCAAGTAAGACTATAAAACAATAACAGACCACAACAAAAAAAAACTGACAGAAAAACTTGGCGCTGCTGGAGTGAAAATCAAATAATTCTACAGCTTCTGTGCCATCACAGTACAGTTTAAGTACAGCACAGCTCCTGTAGACCTGTGGAAAAGTGCCTTTAGAGTTTAAAAGGCCAGTCCAGAACCACATCCAGTTATTGACCTGCAGACTAGCCACGACTAGCTCTTGATGTTAGCAGGTTGAGCTTCTTAATCTGAAGGAAGTATGTTAGCTGCACTTTTCTTGTTTATTAGCACAAGCAGTACATCAAAATCGTAATGTATTTCCAAGTAAAGCTCAGTTGCCGGGAAGGTTTCTGATAAAGTCCATCTCAACAAGAGCAAAAGTTTTTGGGAATTGGGAATGGACTCCAAAGTTCTGGGCTTGATTCCACACAGTGATCCATACAGATGGCCAGTCTAAATCCGTCTCTTCCAGACTTGCAAAGACACGTGCAGTACCGAGAAAGTCAGCAGGGCCACAGGGATACAGGGCCGTCTAATCCTGCCATTCCACTGAGCCGCAACAGGGATAATGTGGACTTTCTGCAAATTTACAGAAGGCCGCTTGGGACGCAAGGTTCTGCAAACTTTGTTATGCATGTGATGCAAAAATGCATGAGATGACACTCTAAAAAACGAAGTGACTCAAACTGAAGTGTGGTCTCGTTAACGTTTTTTGAATTCCTGCAGCCCAAACACCTGACAGATTCAACACAATGCCACTAAGCACAGAACCCAGAGATTCAGACAGTTTGCTGTCACTGTCTGGAGAGCCTCTCTTCTGTTATAGAGAAATGAAAATGAATACATTTGTGTATTCTAAACTGACCTTTTAATTGGAAAAATATAATAAAAATATTCTGTAGTGCATCTTTGGATGTTTTGTACAGAACTGGTGGACGAGCCCTAATGTACAATTTATGGACCGTGGGCTGTAAAATACGTATAGTTTTCTGCCTCATGCATATGCATTTGAGGAGGGTTGTGTGAAGAGATATTGAAGAGATATAGCGGATAACATATTCTGCTTCTTTTCAAGCAACTTTTTGCTGTAATTTTTCAGTTTTGCGGCCATTGACCTTTTTAAAGCAGGTGTAAATTTGAATTAAGGTCTTAAAAGATGTGTTGTTGAAAGACTTCTTTTAACAACGGCAGTAAAAATAACGATTAGATGGAGTCCTTACAGCCCAAATATGGAAATTAAACAGTCCGTTGGAATTAATCATTTTTGTGATGTCAGAAATACCAACACATTTGCATATATTTGCATGTCTATAGTGCAAAAGTCTTGACCCACCCCTCATTTTTTTTATACTTAGTTTTGAAGCACTCTGTTGGTGCTAAAATACTGTTTTATGTCTGTGAAACTGTCTTATCTTTGACATGTTAGAGGAAATTAAATGAAGAAATTGGGAACAAATGTGACAGGCTACAAAGTGTCTAAAGATACAAGGAGCCTAGATAAAGAAGTTCCACCACTCAGCATTCAGCACCACCAGTATACTGATCACCGCCTGATCATCTGGAATCATCTGGACACATTACTTTCAAACTGGTCAGAGACTGGAGAAAGTCAGTTGAAATGAAAAAGTCAGTTGGAATTAACAGTTTTTGTGATGTCACAAAATCCAATACACGTGCATATATCTGCCTATTGAACCTATGTGCACACTCATTATCATCGATGTTCCAATGAATGTTTGAGCCTGAGCTGTTTTTTCAGTAAAATAGATTACAGCTAACCAGAACAGAGCTCATTTACATATATCAGTCTTAAAGGCACAGTCATACAAACTGCCTGTTGAACAAAGAGAGAGGTTAGAAATTATAATATAAATGTACTGAAAGGAAATAAATACAACAAGAAAAATGTAGGATGTGGGAATATTAAACTTACCTTCAAAGGACTTAATTTACATGTTCCTTTAACATACATTACATATTCGAATGCTTTCTTTAAGCCTATTTTGTCAAACTTCAACTTTTGAGTGTAATTTTGACATAATACACATTTATTCACTTCCTCTGTACTTTATTGCCCTTCTGACCCTCTGGTTCTTCGTTGATTCTCTCAAAATTCACATTTGAGAGCTTTTCAGCAGCTTAAACTCAAGTTAAGCAAGTCCCTGCCTTCATCCAAACTGCCCGACCGTTTTAATGGCTTTAACATTTACTGGCCCAGAACCGCTGTACTCGGTAATTATCTTTACAGGTGAGCTGTGATCTTCCTTCAAGTGTGGAGTGGAGCTTCTCAGGATAGGAGCACCAGCTAAGTGGTTTGGACTGAGGGTTACAGGCAGATAGTAACTGCCACGCTTCTAAGAAGGAATTAAAAACCTGTCATTAGCTGAAATGGTATTAAAAGTAATTGTGGGTGACCCCTGCCTGGATCCGCCAAGGACAATTAGCGGAGATCGGCTAACACGGGCGAGCGAGCGGTGCGAGGTTCTCTTCCTCTGCCTCGCTCTCTCTCTCTCTCTCTCGTCATCCACCTATAATTAAGCGCTATGATAGTTAATTACAGCATTTCAGAGGAAAGTCAAAATCCCCAAAATATCCCGACTGGATGGTGGAAAGACCAAACGCAAAGAAGCCGAGGGAGAAAGTGAGGCGAGCGATAGCGGAACGAAATGAAGGGAGGTGAAGGCACAAATTGATGGGACGGAGGGGCCTGAGAAAATGAAAGAAGTAAAGAACCGGGGGAAGGAGAGGAGGGCTAAGAGCACACGCTCTCTTTGCCCCGGGTGTTGCAATGGCAGGTCGTACACATGGGCTCCGGTAAACACCCTGAATAATTCACACTGGTATTAATGTCACTGTCACTGTCGGGACCAGAGATGGGAGGCTTTCCTTAAAAATGTATTCCTGGGACAGACCATTGATCACCTGCTAAAATGCAGCCTAACCCAAAGGAGTGCTGTACTAACATGATGCATTATTGGAAGAGTTTCAACAAGAAGCCTTTTACTTCAGCCATACAGGATAAAGACATCTCCATTTTCATGGTTTTCACTTTTTATATAATTAAAGTGTGTTGAGCTTTATATCATGACAGAATTTCATGATGAACAAACCAACAGAAATTGCCCAAAACGACTCGGACAAAAATCTTTAACTTCCATAGAATGTTCAAATGTCTGCTTCTTCTGTAAAGTTGCTATTTTGTTCCCAAAGCCTCAATATATTGACAGATACTATCATTTTTGTACGTTGTGACATTAAATGAGTGTCAGATCTGTCATAAATCTGTTATACTAATAGAATAAAAGCCAGTAAAGTGTTCAGTCCTGTAATCTGACGTAGGTAAATACTCCCACCTCCAGCACCTCCCTGTCATTTTTGCCATTAGTGCTGCAGTTTGGGATGTAAAAGAAGGTACAGCCTGACACCAGGCCTGTGGAAAAGTGTTTTGTCCAGGCAGGATTTGGCAGAAGCTGTATGAGGTGAACCACAGGCAGAATGTGTTTCCCATTCTCTGCATGTTGATGCTACACCTGCCAGCTTTGGCTTGTGCCCTCTTGTTTGCTTTTTTTCCCCTTAGAAACCAAATTAGGGCTGCGTTTAGGTCGAGGATTTCATTTCAAAACATTTTAAAAGTCTCTCTCAGACAGAGTTTGCTTACAGTTCAAATCTTTTTTTTTTATTGTGCAGGAAAGCTTTTCTTCAAGCCACGATCAGATGATCAGGTAACACACCTGCACATTTTAATATAAAGTTACTGTTCATTTACAGTCAGTTGGCTGATTTGAACATAATAGAAAAAGAAGAAAGCATAACATGAGGCCTGTGCAAAAATTATGGCAAACTTGATATTTTTTTGGTTTAATTTTTTTTTTCCTTTACAGTAAGCCAGAGGCGGGACTTAGCCTGAATATGTTTAAATGGAAAATATTTGGTAGTGGGGGTGATGACAATATAATAATTTTGTTGACAGTGGGGCGTGTTAGTAATCAGAACAGTTGGAATGACCTGAGAGTCAAAACTTTGGACACACCCTCTCATTCAGTGTGTTTTCTTTGTTTTTATTCTTTTCTACATTGTAGATTAATATTGAAAACAAACAAAATGATGAAGGAACACGTGGAATTATGCAGTTAAACAAACCAGAATATGTTCTGTAAGAAGGTAATGATGGACTGTTGTTTTTTTACTTAGTTAAGTGGTTCTTG
>JBBPCY010042582.1:0-13459 GCA_037974405.1 Brachyalestes nurse
GGGGTTGAGGTCAGGACTCTGTGTGGCCAGTCAAGTTCTTCCACACTGAACTCCTCCAGCCATGTCTTTATGGAGCCTGGTCTCATGAGTGTTCGTGCAGCCATCACCAAATACAGTTTAATCAAATTACGTGCTGCGATCACGATTTAGGGCTTTTTTTTCCTGCTAGGACAACGCTTCACTACCCTGTATTTTCGGCAGTATCAGCACTAACTGGTGACTGAGGGACAGTAGGAGAGAAATGATGAGTTGATTCCTTATCATATTTGTTTGCAAAGTGGTTAAAACAGGTTGAAATGCCGTGAGACGGGGAAAGTCCCTAAACATAACCTTAACCCTAAACCTAACTCTTACCCTAACCTTAACCCTAATCCTAACCTTAAACCTAACCCTAACCCTAAACCTAACCCTAAACCTAAACCTAAACCTAAACCTAACCCTAACCCTAAACCCTAAACCTAAATCTAACCCTAAACCTAAACCTAACCCTAACCCTAAACCTAAACCTAACCCTAACCCTAAACCCTAAACCCTAAACCCTAAACCTAACCTTAACCCTAAACCTAAACCTAACCCTAACCCTAAACCCTAAACCTAACCTTAACCCTAACCCTAACCTTAACCCTAAAATACACAGGTTAGTGAAGCATTGTTCTAGCACGAAAAAGTAAAGCGTTGTCCTAGCAGGAAAAAAAGCCCTAACTCATTATCACAGCACGTATTTTGATTAAATTGTATTTTGTGATTGCTGTGAGATCGGGTTGCTTTTATGGAGCTGCTTTGTGTTCTGGGACACAGTCCTGCTGGAATAGAAATGGTTCTTCCCCAAACTGGGTCCACAGAGTTGGAAGCATGGTGCTGTACAGAATGTCTTGGTTTGTTGAAGCATTAAGATTCTCCTTCACTGGAAGTAAGGGGCCCGAACCCTGAAAAACAGGTGTGTCCCAATACTTTTGTCCATACAGTGTAGTACACTTTTCTGAAACCCTTTTTGTAGTGGAGAAGGTTAAGCACTCTCTCACAATCCCACAGTTCACTATGAGAGGTGGTTTCATGCACCCCAGAGGATACGAAAAACCCACAATGCACCGTTTTGTTTGCAGTAGAATGTGATTGTAGACTATTGTAGATGAACCCATGTACTCATTATGTTTCCTAGTAATAGAAATAGTTCAGTATAAGTCTTGTAAGTTCCAATGCAGGGAACAGTGATTAGGACAGAATTTTGACTGCTTTATTAAAGCCAAGATTGAATATTCAGTTTTATTATTGCAACATACAATTCAATTCTTACTTGAAAGCTTCTCCGCAGACTACAGCTAACAATGGACAGTTCGACATTACAATACAATAAATACAATAAATACAAGCAGCATTTTTTCAGCGGTTTATTTATTTATCTCTAGTATTTATATGCACCTCTCATACTGACCACAGCATTTTGCGTGTATACTCCATAGTGTTTAAGCACTAAGCACATTCAGAGTATTTCTGGAGAGTTTATTTTGACTTTATTTGACTTTACACTATATTTTATATTGTTTGTCTGTGTGTGTGTGTGTGTGTGTGTGTGTCTGTGTGTGTGTGTCTGTGTAGTTGTAACATTAGCAGTTTCCTCCGGGAGCATTAAAGTTTTCTGATTCTGATAATACACTGTCCAAAGAACCACTGCACAACCTTCTGTGGTCCTAAATATTTACTTTTTCTGTCTCTAAAATGTTGATGTAACATCTTCTAGGAGACACATACTTCTTCAAGGGTGAGTCCTACTGGGTGTTGAAGAGAGGCAGACTGGACGAGGACGCTCCCTCACCAAAGCCCATCGCCACTGACTGGATGAAATGTGACGATGTCCTCAGTTCCACCCACAGCCCCGACAGGCCGGACTCCAGAGACGGAGAGAGTGTCCCCAACTCCGGCGGAGGAGCTTCGGCTCGAGCATCACTTTGGTTCATTTTCCTCTGCATCTCAGTAGTTTTATTTCATACTAATCATCGCATTCGTATCAGATGTTTATTTAGGTGCACTACTTCATCATTACCAATTTTTTAATTGATAAAGCCTGGCAGTCCTGCTTTATCACATTTATCATATTTTATTGTATTTTCTTTTCTCCTTTGTTTTCATTAGAATTGTATTGTTTTCCACTGCTTTTTTTTGTATTGTTTTACTAGTATTATATTACTTTATCTTGCATCTTTGTATATATTAAATATAAATAAATCTGGCCACATCTCTGTTTTTTCAGTAGACTTTAATATAATTTATCTGAAGTTGTCTGTACTGTGACTAGAGCTTAGATTGGCCCCAAAAAATGAAACCCGACCTTACCCGAGCCCGAGCACCTTGTGTCCGAGCCCAGCCCGGCCCGACACATTAACTGTAATTATCGGCCCGAGCCCGATTTAAACCCGACAATTTTTTTAATATGTGGGCCGTTATAACACACGTTCTCAACTGTGGGTGCGTTCGTAAACTCACAATCCGAGCGCTCCGAGTACACTGGTCCTCCCAAATAGGCTAATTAAGTAATGATTAAAAAAAAAACAAATGCTTGATCACTCCCGGCCCGAGGATGGTGGCAGGAGATATCGCCCGACCCGACCCGCGGGCCAGGCTGGGCTTGGGCCGGGTTCAGGTTCGGGCAGAGAATCTAAACTCTAACTGTGACACATAAAGATGTTGCGAAAATTACTCTTTTGCTAAAATGTGTGTGTATGTGTGATATATTTCTCGCATGTTAACACAGGTTTTTAAAATAAATCCTTTTATTTTGAAAGTTTGTTGCTTTTTTGCATGTGCAGCACGCAGCTCTTCGTCTCAGCTGGTTATATGGATGAAACTATTAGGGATGAAAGTATTAGTGGTTGTAAAGTGGAACTGACTCCATATTAAAGTCTATGTATCTGAATGCAGTATCATTAAAGCAGTGGTTCCCAAACTTTCTCTGCAGGGCCCCCCTTTTCTAGATAAGAACATTGCAATGGTGCAATGATCAGGCGTCAGTGTGGAACACTACACTACTGAATGCATTTCTAATTGTTTGGACTTCGTTTTACAACCTAGCTCGCGTGGTGATATGCAGTTTGGAACATACTACACCACTGAATCCATATCTAATGGTTGTGTACTGCTTTATACACAAGAGTGTGGTAGGATGCCAGTTCTAATTCTGATACAGTTTCAGAACACTACACTACTGAAATACCCTATAATAGTATATAATGTCTATGTATATATACATAGACATTATATAATATATGTATATATACTGTAAATACATGTATAAACTTCTGTAAATTTTACATTCTGCACCTTATTCTACTGTTTTTATTCTACTATTTGCATTTCTGTATTTCGTTGTACCTGTATTTGTACTATGTACAATGACAATAAAGTCTAATCTAATCTAATCTGATTTCCAAAGGTTATGTAGAACAACTCCGTGGAGGGAGGAAGGATTGTGGGAAATGTAGTTCATGCTCTCGGCGCTTCTTATCGCGTGACGTTCCAGTGACGACATTTTTCTTCACTGCAGCCTAAACGTTTCACACCTCGCTGCTGTTTTTACCGAACTGCTCGCTTAAATCGCTCTCATTTTTTTATGTGGCTTACTTCGTCCGCTCTGTTTGGTGTCCTGTAACGAAACAGCCCTGTTCCTGTTTTCTCCCTTAACGAGGAACAAAGAGGTACGTGACTGAACTTAGCCTGCGAGCTAGCTAGCGTTAGCTAGACCTGAGGATAAAGCTGATTAATCTGTCTGGAATTAGCCACGTTTTAATTTAAATTTGCCCCAAGAACCAACAACATATACTTGGGTGTGAAGTCTTAAACTATGGAGTTTATACGTTCCAGACGGATCAGAACACCAGCTGGACAGTTAGCTTGTTAGCTAGTTAAAGCCGCGGCCTCGCTTCTCACTTTAGGCCATATGGAGTAAAAACGCTATGTGGGCAAAAGTATTGGGACACATGTTTTTCAGTTATTTGGGGACCAGGCCCCCTTACTTTCAGTGAAGGGCAGTCTTAACGCTTCAGCAGACCAAGACATTTTGGACATCGCCATGCTTCCAACTTTGTGGACACAGTTTGGGGAGTAATCTTTTCGATTCCTGCATGGCTGTGTCTCAGTGCACAAAGCAGCTCCATAAAGACATGGTTGGCCCGCACAGAGCCCCGAGCTCAACCACATCCAGCACTTTTGGGATGAACTGGAACGGAGATGGTGATTCAGGCCTTCTCGTTCAACATCAGTGTCTGACCTCATGAATGATCTACAGAATGAATGGGCACAAATGCCCACAGAGACTTCAAAGTCTTGTGGGAAGCCTCCCAAGAAGAGTGGAAGCTGTTATAGCTGCAAATGAGGACAAACTTCGTATGAAAGTTTATGGATTTGAATTTAGTGTTACTAAAGTGCCTGTTAGTGTAATGGTCAGGCGTCCCAATACTTATCTCCATATAGTGTATCTCCCCCTTTCTGTATCTTCTTTTCTTTCTGTGTTTAGCAGTCTGTTGTCTTTGCTGTATGTATAACATATTTACTTATGTTGTGTCTATAAAGATTTGAGAGAGATTAGTCCTTTTGTATTAAAGCTCACATCCAGACACGTCTTTCTTACGAAATCAGTTAAAGCCCTTAATCCAGTTGATCATAAACGAATTAACCTCGATTTACTGCGTGACTTGTTAGTTGGTTTAGATTAAATGATCTTAATCCCTATTACAGAGGACTATTGACATGTGAATTGATAATGGTCCCCTTGCTGGCAATGTCTAACAGGGCTGCATAATATATCGTCTACTACTCGTTATCGCAATATCAGTCTATGCTATAGAGAAGGTTGCAATATGCAAATGAGCCTCTAACCAATCACAGTGTTTCTGACAGGGCGACCAATCAGAACTCCAGGTGAGTGACTGGGTATTCTGGTGAATCAAGGTTTTCATGTAATCCAACATAAGTCTAATTATTTTAATCTGCACGATTGAAGCATGGAGCTGTGGACTGTATGGAGGACGGATAGTAAACATACTACTGAGAACAATATTTACAGACATTGAGACTTTCTAAGTCCAGAAAAGTGATGAAATGGGCACTTCAGTATTGTAAAAGTCATCGCAATCCCAGTATGTAGCAGTAAAATCGCCGTACTGATATTTTGCCCTGATGTTGCAGCTCTTGTGTTTACAGAAGTAAACTCCTGAGAGTGTCATGCTCCTCCCGCTTGGTTTCTCGTCAGCCGTGTTTGGGTTTTCGAGCACTAAAACCAGATCAGAAAGAGATGATGAAAAAGATCGCCTGTTTCTTTGCAATTATAAAATGCATCCTCTAAAATGATGAGAATGAACAGAGCTTACAATACAAGTCAAAAGAGATCTCTCTCTCTCTCTCTCTCTCTCTAGGGCGGTGATGTATAACGGTATTGGCCTGACCACGCCGCGTGGCAGCGGCACGAACGGCTACGTCCAGCGCAACCTCTCCAGCATCCGCGTTAAACGCTCCCGAGATGATCATGGAGGGGCGAAGGATGAGAAGGACAGAGAGAGACTGGAGAGCCAGTTGAACCGGCAGCCCAACGCCGACATCCTGGAGCACCAGAGGAAGAGACAGCTGGAGGTTAAATGTGCTGAACTTCAGGACATGATGGAAGAACAAGGGTGAGGTCCTTTTATACCAGCCGCCTTCTTCAAAAAGCTGACTGCTCTGAGAAGTTACATCCAAACTGCATTGAGTAGAAGAATGGAAGAGTATTTTATTAGCTCTTTTTATTGACCACCCACAAATGCACTCTTTCTTAGCATCGGTTGTAAAGTTTCACAGACAAAAGAACCAGACAGTCTAGACATTGTGACTTTTCTCCCATTAGATAAATATGTATGAGAAGACTAAATATTTGTATAAACAGTAATTGAATTGAATAGCACATTCTAAATTTAAATGACACTGCTTTGTGTTCATCAGTTTCTTGCTAGTCTCAGTTCAAGACACTTGAAGCTGGTCACTGTTGCTTTGTTTCATGCAGTGTTGCAAAGGCACTTAAACTGCATAAGAAGAGCATATAAAAACTAACAGACTTTTGACAGATCAGCACAAATATAGATTGTCAGGGAGAATTCTTTCTTACTTGGACAGCAGGGCCAGTAAATTAGCGTCTTGCAACTTTAAACTATTGTATTGTTTTATGATGCCCTTATGCTTAAAAGTGGCTCATTTTGACAGACCTACATTTGCACTGATTAAGCTTTTTCTCTGGCAGATACTCTCCAGAGGAGATTGAGGAGAAGGTGAACAGTTTTCGTTTGATGCTGCAGGAGAAGGAGGAACCTGCTCCTCCACCTACAGAGAAGCAAGTGTAAGTCCTTCCTACATGCATCATAGACTCTTGTGGGATTGCGTTTTACTCCATAAATTTGCACAGTGTTACCATGAAAGATAATAGATATCAGCAAATTACATACCAGGGAAGCCCCCCCACCAATGAAAAACCACACATTTAGATGTTACGAACAGTGAATACCTATGAACAACAATGAACAGTCTTCTCAGCTCTTCATTATTAATCATATCTGCATTTGATTAATTCTACTTTCATTCACAGTTGCTAATGATACAATTTTTGTGTAAATCTAATACAGCTCTCCATCTCTCTCCCCTCCAGTGTGACAGAGACCCACGCTCTTGCTGCCGCTAACCAACAGAAGAACGACCGGCTGAGAGAAGCCTTTGGCATCGGTTCAGACTACGTGGACGGCTCTTCCTTCCACCCTGACAGAAAAGAGCGTGAGAAAGAGAAGAGAGAGCAGGAGAGGCTGGAGAGGGAGAGGCAGCAGCAGCAGCAAAGCTATCAGTGAGTTGATTTTGTGAAATGCATGGCAACATGCCCAGTCAATTACAAGCTCACTACTCCCACCCTGATGATCGTTACCCACCCCCTCCTCATATGTGTTAAAGATGCTGCATGTTTTATTAATGTTAAAATGCTCAGTTGTGCTTAGCCACTGTACAGCTACATCTATGCTTGGACTGGGACTTGCACTGTACATCAGTGCATCAAGGAGTGGTAGAGATTATAGATGGGGTTTGGTGTCCCCACTATATAGTATATAGACTAGTGTTGAAGTTTTTTAAAGAACTGCAAAGCTGTAATTCAACAAAAACTGCATTTTTACGTTCTTCAAAGGTTGATAGAAGATTCTGAGGAGTCAGACTCATCGTCTACTCAGAAACAAAGCCGGAAAAAGAAAAGAAAGAAAAACAAAGACAGGGATCGGTAAGGAATGATTGCAGAGGGATGGAAGGAACATGGTTGATTTGGGATTATATGCGGCCGTCATTTGTGTTTATTTCTCTCCCTTTATTTCCCCTTCTCTCTTTCAGCTCAGAGAGTAGCTCACCTTCCCCCCGAAGAGAGAAGAAAAAGAACAAGAAGAAGAAGAAGAAAAGGTATGTAAAAGTTCTTCCTGCATGGTGGTTGGTGTAATAAACTGTTGATAGATTGTATGGTTTTGGTGTTGGTTTGAAATGGCTTGACTTCTCTATGAGCACATTTCAAAACAAAAAGCAGAAAGGAGAACGTGAGTATAAAACATGAGGTCTTTAGGAAGTTGGCACTGTCTTTGCTTATGCTGTGAGGAATATGTCGAAGATAAACTGCTTCGTTTTTGATTTTGCTTTTAGGGAGGAGTCTGTACAGAGTGACCAAAGGTGAGTCATGCAATTTTAAAGCAGAATTGCTTTGTTTCTCAGTGTGTGAGTGAGTGAAACTAATCGCTGTGGTACAATTTTGTAATTTTAGTTCATCTGAAGACAAACAGACGTCAAAAAGAAAGAGGAAAGGCAGTGAAGAAAAGATCCCTGCACCCGCAAAGAGCCGAAGGCGGCGCAGTGCATCGTCCAGTTCAGCTCACAGGTTTGAGGGGTTATTAAATAACACATAATGTTTTTTTGAAATACTTGAGTGAGTGCTGTTAGTGGTGTTTGCTGAATGGGACTTTGGAAATGTATATGTATAAAATAAGTCAATGTAATCAGCTTTTTGCTTTTCTTTTTTGCTTTTCTTTTTTCTGTCTTTGCAGCAGGTCGCCAACCCCAATAAAAGAAAGGCAGCAGAATGCGCCTGCATCCAGAGCAGCGGACGGACGGAGAGGCAGATCACCTGACCGCAGGGGCCACGCCCGTCAGGACAGCCCTGACAGGGTGGAGATCAGAGAGGTATGCAACAATGATTGCAGTTTTATTACTTTTGCTGGATGATCCAGAAACCTGTTTCTGTTTGAGATTACCCAACACACTTTGAGGCAGGTACAGTCTATGCCATTATGCCATTCTGGCACCTTTTAGCCTCACGGCTCCGGTGCAAAATTAAAGAAAAATGTGTACAATAAACATACAATAATGTCTTGGCTGATCTATGCTTGTGTTAATTTGAACAAGCGTTTGTTTCAATGAAGGATTATAGTCAAGCCAATGTTTTTGCTCTATATTTCAGAGATCTCCAAGACATTCCAAGTCCCCTGAGCGGAACAGGAGGGACAGGGACCGAGAGCAGCAGCGAGAGAAGGACCACGCTAAAGAAAAGCCCCAGAGAAGACGCCATGATTCCTCATCCCGGTCTCCATCCCCAAAGATGCCACGGGACAGAAGAGACCACAGCGAGGAGCGCCAGAGAGAGAAAGCGCCTCAGAGAAGAAGGCACGATTCTTCATCTCGCTCTCCGTCTCCCAAACGCCTGAAAGAGAGACGGCAGAGAAGTGCGGAGAAGGAACGTGAGAATGAGAGAAGTAAGAGAGAGAAACCGCAAAAACGACATGACTCGTCCTCATCATCTCCTTCACCTTCGCCACCGAAAACCCGAGGACGCAGCAGAGAAAGAGAGAAAGGATCTTCCCTTGCGGCTCCTTCGGACAGAGACCGAGAGAGACAGAGGGACCGGGACAGAGACATACCTAGTCAGAAAGATGGCAGACTGAGAGAGAGTGAGAAAGGCAGAGAAAGAGCCAGAAACCGCTCCAGTGACTCCGCCTCGCCTTCCCGGCGCTCACCGTACTCAAACGGAAAGCCCAAAGTGGACGAGCGAGAAAGAGAACGCGCAAAGGAGAGAGAAAGAGAAGAGCAGAGAGAAAAGGAACGAGCGCGTGAGAGGGAGCAGGAGGAGATGAGGAGGCAGGAAGAGAGGAGAAAGGAACGAGAGAATGACAGGGAAAGAGAGAGGGAGAAAGACGCCTCCAGGTCCTCTGGCAAAAAACAACCAGAAGAGAGGCGCTCCGGAAAAGACAGCGAGGCTGAAAGGAAGGGCGACAGAGAGAAGGCTGTGGCTGAGACTGACAGGAAGGAGAAAGGCACTCGGGAAGAATCTGAACGGCCAGGCAGAGTGAGGGAAAAGAGCCCTGAGGAAAAAGAGAGAGAGAAACAGCAGCAAAAGGAAAAAGATAAACCGGAGAAGAAGAGCAAACCCAAAGCTTCGAGCAGCAGCAGCAGCAGCGGCAGTGAGAGCAGCAGCAGTAGCGACAGTAGTGATAGCGACAGCGACAGTTCATCTTCATCATCATCATCCTCTTCTTCGTCATCTTCCTCATCATCGTCTTCGTCCTCTGACGAGGAGAATGAGAAACAGAAGGCCTCAAACGGTGACGCTGGCTACAATAAGCAGGCCGTGGCACAGAGAGAGAATGAGAAGGAAAAGGAGAGAGAGACTGATAAGAGCACTCCAGCGGAGAGAGGAAGAGAGAATGACCGTAGAGAAGAGGAAAGGGACGGGAGACGCGTCGGGACACAAGTGCAGTCAAATTCTCCAAAGCACCGAGGGGACTATGAGGCGAGGGACCGAGGGAAAGAGAGGTACACCCCCACAGAGACCTCCAGTCCACCTCCGTCTCCACCTGCACGAACCAGAGAGCGAGAAAGAGGCTACTACAGCTCACCAGAGACGACTAGGACCCGCAACCAGGAGCCCGAAAGGCCCCGAGACGACAGAAACAGATATACCGCGTCAGAGCTTGGACCCGAAGCGGCCCGGTTATCGGGAAGCGGGGACGGGAACAGACAGACTGACAGGAGAAGGGATGTGGCACCGCCGCTTTCTCCTAAGGCCAAAACAAGGCGGGAGGAGGCCCAGAGCAAACAGACTGCAGCTCGCTCCCAATCTCCTGTCCGTCCTACGCCACCCAGGCAGTATCAGGACCCCCCACGCTCGCCCAGCCCCAGACCGAGGGGCAGGAGACCCTCTCCACGCAACTCACCTCCCACGCGGCGGGAGAACAGCCGGGAGCGCTTCAGAGAGAGGGCAGGAGACAGAGGCAGGGTGGGAGATAGAGGCAGAGACCGGGTGGGAGACAGAGGCAGAGGCAGGGCAGGGGACAGAGACAGAGAGAGGGTAGGAGATAGAGACAGGGCGGGAGATAGAGATAGAGACAGAGACAGGTTGGGAGACAGAGACCGGGGGCAAGAGCGCTACAGAGACAGAAGGATGAGAAACAGCAGGTCTCGAAGCCCCCAGTACAGGTAAGAGACCAGAAATACACTCCACACTAGCACACACTGCTTGAACTTGCCTTGCATTATGAATTCCATTTGGTGTGCTATTTTTGCACAGCTTTGCCTGGTAATGTGAAGTATTTATCACCTATTAAGAGATAAGTTTGGTGCAGAAATGTAGTCCATAAGCCAAGACTTCTTTAGCTCTGGCCTGGAGTTTTGAAGTTAATATACATTATAATCTAAGTTTATTTATAACATTGCAATAGATGTGAAACTATTATTTAGCATTATCGGTGTCAGCAATAAAGAGCTGGACAAATCTAGTCGCTTTTGCCTTTTCAAACCTACAGTTTGTGTTGATACTTTGGGTGCACTGTTGCTCAAACAAATCACAAGAAGCCAATGTCCATCTGTAGCTTTTCCTTTCCTTAAAAAGCATAATTTCTCCTCCTAGATCACGTCGTTCACCTTCTCCAGCCCACTGGCGTCGTCGTAGCCGGTCGCAGTCCAGGGAACGAGAGCGGGAAAGAGAAAGGGAACGGGAAAGAGAGATGCAGAAGGAAAGAGAGAGAGCCCGCGAACAAGAGGAGCGTGAGCAGCAGCGAGAGCGGGACAGAGAGCGTGAGAGAGAAAGAGAGAAGAAAACGAAATCACCCCCACGTCGTTCTTCCTCTTCTTCCTCCTCATCGTCTTCCTCGTCTAGCTCCTCCTCCTCCTCCTCCTCCTCTTCCCCATCCCCTCAGAGGAAGCCGAACGAAGAGAAATCGACAAAGTCTGACCAGCAAAAGGGCAGAAAGGAGAGCGAGAGGGAAAGAAATAGTGAGCCGGCCAAAAAGTACGGGTCTCACTCTCCTTCTCCTCCTCCTCCTCCTTCTCCCAAAACTCGAGATACAAACAGTCCTCCGAGCCGATCCGGATACGGGTCCCGCTCAGGAGACCAGCCTCGGCGCTCCAAGTCACCAGCCGTCAGCCAATCAGGTGCGAGAGAGGCATCACGAGGAAGATCAAGGGGCCAATCACCAGCAACTCAGGACCGCAGGCAACCAGTCAAAGAGGACAAAACTGTGAATGGGAGACAAGAGAAGGTCGCCTCAGCACCACGGCAGAAGAGCAGGAGCAGCTCCAGCTCTTCCTCATCCTCCTCGTCATCCTCGTCCTCGTCTTCAGACAGCTCTGACTCCGAGACAGAGAAAGGGTAGGCTTTGTGAGTGTAAATGTGAATTGAACTGAAGGTAGCCAATCATCTGCATGGATTCTTTGATGGTAGAATTGATTATCATAAATACAGTAATATTCACTGGCAAAGAGACAAGTATTGTGGTTTGTGTATTCTGTATTGTCTGTGTTTCTCTAGTTATTTTAGTGTCAGGCTGTACTTTTAAAAGTTGTGCCATTAAATTGTGTTAAATTGCATTGAGTAACTTCCAAAAAAAGTCTGATTAGAGATTTACATACTTAGTAAGTTTTAATGATGAAATGAACTTATCGCTGAATCTCACTTGCTTTTCAGGCAAGATAAAGCAGCGGCAAAGCAGCGCTCATCCTCATCCTCATCAGAAAGTGAAAAGGAGGAGAAGAAAAGGTGCCGTTATATGTTACTTTAAATTACTGTATATACACAGACGTACATATACCAGGGCATTAACAGAAAAGTCGGCTTCAGAGACACCCCTGAGAGAAATCGACTAGTCGTGTTGTTTTTTTTCCCTCTCTGTGCGTGTGCTCGTGTACACAATGCAATTTCTGCCTCTTGATTGGCTGAAAGCTGACACACGTTCCTTGACAAACAATTATTATAGTCCCTTCATCAAAAGGGGAGGTACCATTGGCGTGGAATCTTAACATGACCACGAGACCAGAGCCACGGCAGCAGAGAACAGACACACATCACGTGTGAAGATACAGCACAGAGACCTGCACAATCTGCAAGTCGGTGTTAAAGTACAGGGACAGTACCGGCGTTCTGCTCGGCATCCGCTAGCTAACATGGCTAACGCTAGCACTGCAGGGAGTCATCCTGCTACGGCTTAAACTGTTCCCACTATCTGTTGGACACTTAAATTTACCAGATTCAAGGTATCATCCTTTGTTTTGTTTTGTTTATTTGTGGTGTTGACTGTTAATGTTACAGAGAACTTTTATTAAAGTTGCTCAGAGTTGCACACCCCTGTTCCTCCGCTGCGTGTGATGTCATTAAACGACTAGTCGACTCGACATCGACTATTCTGATCGACTAGTCGACTTGAAAAAATCTGGAGTCGTTAATGCCCTAATATGCACATAAATAAATAAATACATACATACATATGAATATACACAAATATTTATATTTTAGTGTGTGTTTGTAGATAGTTAAAGGAAAATAATTGTGTGTGTATATAATGTGTATGTATACTATATCAAACATGTTGGAATATATGGACCACTTCTATCTATTCATCATGAAATTTAAAGGGCAGTTGTCTTTTAAAACTAAATCAAACAAAAACGAAAATCATACTTTTCTTCTTCTCAGCCCCCCTTGTCGTCCGAGAGCTCCAGCAGATTCTCTGAGAGACTCCAGATCACTCAGCTACTCTCCTCCTGCCCGGCAGCGCAGGCCTGCGCGCTCCCCGCCTCCTAGAAGGTAAGAAAGTAGCAGATCAGAAACATCCGGAATTTTCATAGGATGTATTCAGTCACTCTGCTGCTATTATAGGGACTTCCTACTTACACTTTAGATCCCTACTTATCTATTATTATATTTTTTACATGTATTTATTTTATTACTACTGCTGGAGTCGCTGTAGAACAGAATTTTGTTCTGGGGTGGAGGGGGCTCAGTGGGGGGTGGAGGTGGCTCAGTGGTTAAGGATACTTGCCTCTGGATCAAGAGGTCATGGGTTTGAATCCTACCTCCAGCGCACCACCACTGGGCTCCTGAACAAGACCCTTAACCCCAAGTTGCTCCAGGGAGACTGCCCCCTGTAGTTAGGGAATG